>UCOJ01000211.1:0-158021 GCA_900474305.1 Cecidostiba fungosa | reverse complement strand
AAGTTCCGCCCTCAACAACTGACCCCGTTTTTGACCATCACGATTGGTTGATTTTCAATCGTTAATAACAGCTTTATTTACAATTTATGAAAATTTTGTCATAAAGGTTTTCGATTTGTTTTTATACGCTCTATACACAGTATAAACGGTGATAGTGAGTACTGGGACACCCTGTATATAGTAAAAATAAATATACTATATATACATATAGTGAAAAGAAAAATTAATAGGTATACGATCTAAAAAGTCTGAGAAATAAAAAATCAATATCATCAAAAAGCCAAGTAAAGCATCTTGTTTAAACACCTCATCACCGTGTCTCTTCCAGCAAAAAAAAACATCACCCCCTAGCCCATTCCATTTGCGCGCGTTCGCACATACCCTGAGGCTGTGCAGCGTTATAGGCGCGAGAATTCGCGGCCTTTGTACATTGATCGTGTGGGTGTGTTTCCAATCCACCACCACGACACGCAGCGGCAAATAAATCGTAGCCCGAACGAAGTTCCCTTTCTCTCTCGCTCTTTCGGCGCATCTATGCATGTATATATATGGCGACAGGCGCGAAAACGCGTATACGAGTGACTGCATGCACATGTAGCTTCCGTTCCATTTGCTCGCGCTGCTGACGATGCCGCAGGCGACGCCGTGACACGGAAATGTTTACCGCGTCGCGCCTCAGCATCACTCGGGATGAAACCTGTGCTGCGCGCCACCTGGCTTGCATCCGAATGGGGGATTTGCAATGTATGTTGCAAGTAGGGAGTATGTAGAACATTTTGGAAATTATAGTAATTTCAGCGAAACAGCCTGAAAATAACGTGCGCGTTACGCTCGACTGTGTTGATTATTTGGTAATTTGAAATATTGATTTATTGATGGATTTGTATATTTCACCTTGGACTGGAAACCTATAAAATAGGTGGTGGCCGTTTATTATCAAATGAGACGGATCTGCCTACCCACTAAAATTAATTAAGTGATCTCAAGTTGATTTTCCTGGTCCAACTGAATTTTGGCAAATCATCAGGAATCGAATTAGATTTATTCTTTATTTCATTTCCTATTACTATCTTCTTTTATTGTAATCTGCTCTATACTTTACTAGATGAGTACTAGATGAGAAACTTCTAAAGTCAGTGCGTAAAATTTATTCTTGAATTCAATTTTAAAAACATCAAAATTACAATCGCGAGATCTAATAACGAAACTCATTTTAAAAGCAAAGCAGAAACTTTTTTCATCTTACTCTAAATTAATAACAGCTGGTCGAGACACTGGCCTGATGCATGCGGCTTGCAAACGACCTTGTTATACTCTCCAAATTCACTATTGTCTTGCTTTCGAGCACATTTTAACGAGAGAAGAATAAGCGACGTTTTCAGTTTTTTTTAAACGCGATTATTATAAATTTTTGAATTTCGAAAGGTTAAACAATGTATTTTAGCAACTTATTTTCAAGCATGCCACGCAGCATAATAAGTATTTGACAGCTATTATTGTATCTTTCTAGTCAACAGTGTTGAATTTTATCATTATGAATATTTTCATACACATACATTTATATCGAAGAAGGGATTGAGTAAGAAAAAGGTAGCATTTTGTTTGTTTGAATATTTATTTTAAAAGCCGTCAGTTGCAAAACATTATAAGCAGATTTTACGCAGAAATACAACTTTTATCGTTGAGATGATGATAACAATAATAAAATCGAATCTTGCGGTTTACAATTAATTGTTTACAATAAAGTATATTAGATGCGTTGTGTTATACAGAAAATCTAACAGAGATCATATAAGCGAGTAGTGTGGTGGGGGTACGACAACAGTAGCCGAGCCGCGGCGAGCTCGCGCGGGATCGGCGAGCAGACGACGCGCTGGCCGTCTCGCGCGGATTCTTCGCTGCGACGCGGTTTGTTTACGTGTCAATCAGCTGAGTCTTCGAATAAGAGTCAAATTTGTACTTTTGTTAATCGGTCGGGCGTGGCTAAGTGGTTATAATACTTCTACCTCTTGAAGCGCAAGCGGAAAGATCCAGGTTCGAATCCTGGTGGAGCTATTTAAACTCTCGAATTCTGCCTTTTAATCCATTAGGGTTTTTTAACATTCCAAAGTGCCTTTCCACATTTCCAATAGTAAATTCAAGCGTTGCTGAATTATCTGTGATACCATAACGCGTCCAGGTAAGGGTTCTGGAAAAGGAGGGTTGGTTAGCGGTTCCCGGGTCTCCAATTCCAACCCCCCTGGACGTGTTAAAAAATATAATAGTTAGACAATTAAAAGGCCGGGTTCGAGGGGTCTCTGTCGCTTAAAGGTAAAAGCGTTCTGCCGCTTAAAGATTAAAAACAAGAGGTCCCGACCAAAATTTTTTGATTTTTCCGCCTTCGTTGTATTTTTGCTAGTAGATGCATAGCGCAGCTGTTGTCCAGATTTTTAGCTGCACCACAAATATCGGGATATTTTCACATGAAGCATCTGCAATGTAAAATATATCTTTATTATAAAATTGTCGATAGACTGCACTTGAGAAAAATTAACATTTAATTTTTTATAAGTTTAAAAAAAATCATACATATAAGTAGAAAAATAAAAATGATGTCGAAAGTCGAAGATCAAATAATTGGACATATAACAAATAAATAAATTCAGCAAAAGAGTATCGAAAAGTAATTATATCCACGCATACCGACGCACACAAGAAATAAATTATATACTAAAGTATTAAAATGTATACTCACCAATTTGTTTAATAGCAGGATGGCTACGTTGACTATTTTAAATATTAGCAAGTAACACTGAAGAGGTTTTGTACTGCTGCAACTGACGGTCTTACAGAAATGTTTGTTGAGTAAGCGGTAGTCCGTTAGCCAGGCTGTGCGCTGCAGTGTGCATGCACATCCTGGCTCGGACTACCAAAGACTGATTTGGTCAGCGGTGGACGTCTCTATTTATACCTTACGGCAAGCTGTACGTGTATGGAGAGTATGGCAGAAATTTGCAGATGGACGGATCCGTACAGTATAGCTAGAGCACGCCGGACCTAATAAATGGGAAAGTGTCCTTCCGAGAATATGCATTGTCTCAAAGCGTAGCGGGAAATACGCATAAAGGTACATAGCTATAGAGCTGAGCGCAGCTTAATACTTTGTATGCATGCAAGCACACCCTGCCTCAGGCTATGAAATACTGATTTACTGGAAAGTAGACTCGTAAATTAATCGTATGCAGCCAGCTGCGTGTGCCGAAAATCTGCAAAAGAGGCGAATACTTGGACTTGGTAACTTGGAAAGTGGATATACTTCGAAGATGCCCATTGCTTCAATTCGAAATCTAAAATTCTTAAAATTTATTCTTAAAATATCGTATGCAATAATTGTGAAAAAATCAATTAAGTTTTCAATGTTTAAAGTTGAAGACAAAATTCATATTTTAATAATACAAAAATATTAAAAATATGAATAGCTGTTCATTGCATCAATATCGGGTGGTAAGATGAAGGGTAATAGGGAAGTGCCCTTGCACCACTTAGCTTCAGCTTCACTTATATAGCCAAAGAGACTAAATGTACGAAGACGAATACTTAGATGCTGAAATTTCTTCAAATCAATTCTGTATTCATATTAGCGCTACTGGATAAATAAATATTAATTAAACGACCGTTATGATTACTCGCTATAGCTAGTTTTATACACAATATTATTTTATATTATAAATTCGTTTCCAAGATTGCAGTAGCTTTCGTAAAAGTTTATCATTGCGGAAGTTTCGATAGTTTTGTTGCAAAATTGATTTTGCAATGCGAAATCAATGCGCGATCATTATCAAACTTTTAATTCTTATACGAGAACATCACTAGTGCTGCAGCACGCCGAAAAATGTCAAAGTTATTCGCCAAAACCAACTTAACTCTCCTGCAGTCGAGAATCCCTTTTTCGGTCAAATGTCCCACCTATTGTATGAGGCTGCAGCGCGCGCCGCAGAAAAACAATGCCACGTTTTGGGAGGACTCCGATGTCAGGTGTAAATTTATATCCAAAGGCTTTTGCGAGCTGAGCCGCGACAATTTAAGAGACCCCATCGATAGATCTTTTCGGTAGGAATTTCGAGAGCGCTACTATATTAGACGCGTATGTGGAACTGCGCAGCGGTGCTTGATTAGGATAGGAAGCTCAGGAGGTGGAGAGAAAAGGACGTGTTGCGGAGGCAGCCGGGGAAAAAGAAAATAGATCGCTCGCAAAAATTGGATTTACCGTGGGACTGCGCCGAGAGAAATGCGAAGAAGCCTCGTATTGCTTGCTGCTTGTTGGACTGCTTTTTTTCCCTCAGGATTTTCGGTAGTTTGTGGCTGAAGGGTTTGCTATAAATAACACTTGATTGCGCATTGTGAGAAAAAAAGACTAATTTATCAACACGTTTAGCTTAAATAAAATGGACTCGTATTTACTGGCAAACGTAAGCATGAAAAATGTACTGACGATTTTCTGCATTTTATTTCAAAGTACAGTCAATACACAAGAAAAAACGATAATAGCCAGTGATTTCCAGTGCGCATTTATCTCCTTAACTTCCTGCACGCCCCGTACAAAGGACACAAATGCCGCGTAAACGAAGGCGATTATGCGACGAAAGCCTCGGGAAAACATTCCCTTTGTCGCATTAAACGCCGACGACCCATGTGCGCCTTATACACTGGGATCCCCGAAAGAAGGACGTCCCTCGAGGTATATACCTATAGATCGTCGCCTTGAGTCGCGCGCAAGCCGCGCCTCATCAATTATGAAGAATGGCTCACGGGAAGTGAGGAGCGCGCGCGCGCGCGACTCGTATACAGGAAGTCCCTGAAAGTGTGTGTGTCAGACGCATGCATATTACGCGCGTGTTGGAAAAATACGTTTTTTCGGAAACAAATGACTATTCAGACGTGTCAGCGTACGCCACCGCTGCGGGGAAATAGTGTCCATTGATGGATCTCGCGTGGGGAGGTATAGAGCCTGAGCGCATAGGAAATATGGGACAGGAAGAGCGAGAGAATGAAGCGGATGGACACATTAGGGGTGATGTCGGAGATCCTGAGAAAAAATTGAATGTGTATTATACATAACAATTTTAACTAATATATGACTACTGTAGTGGAATTCTGGTTTGTTGGCGCGGAGTAAAATTGTTGAAAAATAATACGCGATGATGTATCAAAAGTTTTGAAACATTTTGGACATTAAGCCAGATGAGTTTGCAAAATGATTCATTGATATAACTTCATTTTACTGAAATATTTTTGCTATGCTGAATTGTTGTTATCCGCGTTCGGAACGAGTTTTCAGAAATATAGCGAAACTGAAAAGGCTGCGTTATGAAATCAAATTTTTGCACCGCCAGTTCACATATATACTTTTTTCCAATTTGATAAAAAAAATTCTGTGGCTTTCTCTCTGCCTCGGTGAGAAATTTCGCCACGAACTATACCACGTTAATAATAAAAAAAAGCAATATTTAGGAACCAAAAGCTAGAAAAGGAAACACGACTCACAGCGGAAAACACGAAGCTTGTATACAGAAAAGAAAAAGCCATTGGGACCTCCTAGGGTGAAAAAAGCCGCGGGTGGGTCGGAAAAAAGTCAATCCCGCAGTATTGTGTGTATACGCACATAAACACGCTCAGCCAACTAAACTATTCCCTTTACCCCTAGAATCACTATACGAATCCAGTATCGTGCATTTAACGGCTTTTAAGGCCGCGGGACCCTCGACTTTTGTGTGTGTCATTTCTCATCCCTCGGGCCCTTTCGTGCCCAATTTCCCGGCAGAATTTTTAATACACGGCGCGCGCTGTGTGCGGCAGTGCGTCTGTACCTATATGTGTGTGTGAGAGAGAACGTGTTTTTTGCTTTGTGTGCGCCAGGCTACCGGCGCGATACAACCTCGAAATTCGTATTTAAGAGCCTCGATGCGTGTTCTTCTTCGATATGATTCTCACAGTATATTTTGGATTACACTAGGCTTTATGGCTTGGTTCAGAGCTGCTTTTCTTTATCGTGCTTTATTTGGGATTTATATTGTTGCTGTCCGTACAGACGCTTGATTTATGGCGATTGTTTTGATATACTTGTATCGAAACAGAACAAAAGCTGCGGCCTTCTATATTTTGACAGTATAGTTCCTTTTTTCAAATTGCTATATAGCTTAAGCATTTATCCCCAGTGCCATCACTCGCTTCAAGCAACGATGCGATAATCTAATTAATCAATTACAATACCCTCTCAACTCGTTAATCCTTTCGCAGTAAAAAGCACAGCAGCACCCTCGTACTGGTCGATAGCCTCTACGACCTGTCAGTCCATCATCGTCATCGCCGCAACCAACTCCTCTTCCCGCGCGGATAGTGAGAACTACGCGAAACCGAACACCGTCTTCCTTCTCTGATTGCAGTCGACACGAACCACTTGACTCTCTTGAGGCGCACTATGGCGACCCAGAGCGATTTCAAGAGAGAAGGAAATCGTCGTTTACAACGCGTCCTCCATGTGTAATGCGAGTGGCGCGTTCACGCCTCTGCACGCAGATAACATCGATTCTTCGTTCTGTCCTCTCTGTTTCTCTATCCTTTGCTATCTACGGAGGGAAGGTATATTCGAGGGGTATATAGGTATAAGCTGTAGGGTCAGGACGTGATTTGAAGACGTTCTCCCTGCAAGAATAGAGTATAATATATAGGAGTTGTTGGCTGGAAAGTATTTCTTCTGAATTATTTATCAAGTTTTTTAATTTATTTTGTGAGTTCTGTTGGACATCTTCGATTTAAATTAATTGCTTCTTTTTTTCAAATATATTGTAAGATATTTTAAACTGACTATGTATTCTATATTTTTATTTGCAAAAGGTTACGGAATCATGCCTGTTCAGTACGACTGTTCTGGCAAGACCGTCATTTTCAAGACGTATTTATAATAATAAAGGCATGGTTGTAGTGTAGCTTTGACAATGTTATTTTAAACGTTATTAAGTGCATTTTAAGAATCACACAGCACATAAAGTAACATATGCTGCAAGCGACTAGACTGCAGAGGTGCTGCGCGTATAAATTACAAAAACGTGTGCCTTCTGTAGCTGTTGTAGTGTCATTAATCTCAGAGTTGTCAGAAAACAGGAAAAGATTTGGACGTTGCTGTACTGGAAAAAATGTTAGGCACGAGTGTCAAGACCGTATGATATTATCATAAATTTTCTAGCTATTTACATTGTTTGTAATATATAATTTACCAACTCTACATTGTGAAATTATGAACGAACGTTTCCGTAGTAAACATTTCTTTTGCGTGCTGACTACAAGTTAGTAATAGTTCACGTATTAACTGCATAAACCGTATTATAAATTCGCATGACGAATTTGATGCTATAGAAGTTAAAAGAGACTTCCGTATACGACTTCAATCTAAAAACTATTAGTTCCACTTCGAAACTTTCAGTCTTTCGTTGAACAATTGTTCCGAAGCGTGAGCTTGGCAAACAATATACTCAAAATACGATGGTGCACCTGTAGTATATAAACAGTATTTCCTCAGCGTCAGCGACTCATTTTCCAAAATTCAGCAAAGCCTCGTTAAGACTATTAACTATCAAACTCGCATAATTCCATCGCGCCGTATACACGCGTTTGAATAAAGCTGCTATGCAACCGTCTCGTATTTCCCCAGCAAAGCCATTTGCATTAATAGTATACATATCGCATCACGACAGACACAACGAGAGCGGAAGATCCTCCGTTATACTATATTATGGTGTATAGCAGAGAGTAAAAAGCCACGCGACAACTGACGGCTGCTATATATCTATAATACGGCCGAATTGTTCCGGCTTGAAGCTTCAAAATATTGTCCTTAGCGCGAGTACGTGTGAAACCGGAGAGAAAGGTCGAATTATGGGGAAAATCTCCAGCAGTGCCGCAGGAAAACGCGCGTTCGTCTTCCACCCCCGAAGGAAGCTCACTTGGGTGTTCTCTCCTTCTATTAAGCGAGCGCGCGCGCCGTGAGCGGTATACTATATAGCTTGGACACAATGCGCCTGAGGCATCCTTCGACTATATCTCGTCGTGGAAAAGTGTAATAATGCCGGCCGTTCGTATAATAACAATAATAACGTCCTGACCGCCGTGCGACTCGTGCAGTCTTCCGTATGGTATAGCTATGTGGATATGTGTGTCTGTGTATGTCTGTATATGTATACTAGTTTCGAATGTTTTCGTAATAACGTCCAAATGGGGAGGGTCGAGAAAAAGGTGACAGCGACAACAACAACGGCGTACGTCTCAATGTTTTGCCCTCTCGCTTCAGCTGTCGCCCCCATTGTGGTCCCTCGGTCCAATGCCTCTACTAGTAGGAGATTCGACAATGAGACCTTCCGAGGACGCTATAGACGTATAATATGCTCGCGCGTATGTGTGTTCTCATATATACCTGCGCCAGAGCTGGGTTAAGTTCCTCTCTCCCTCTCTCTCTCTCTCTTTCTCGAGGATGTGCTGCGGATGATGCTGCACAGTCTCGCTCAAAAATCACTGGCCCATGAGAGAAGCCGCGTGATGCAGCACGCGAGCCTCAATTGGATAATTCATGCGATGTAATGTTGCGGGAGATGCTTAATGAAGTTCATCGCTGTCGTTTATGGTATTTTTTTAACTGTCCTGCTGATATGTACCAAACAAAATTATATACTTCACGTCTCGTGCTGTGTGACCGTGCATGATTCGGCGAAATGTTTTTTATCAAATATTCATGGAATTAACAATGTGAAGGAATTTTTCGCTAATAGAGTATCGACGTAAAACATTAATTTCATATATCAGAAATCAATATTTAATAATACAATTTACTCGAATTTAACAAGAATGTAGAGAGTATTTTAGAGGACTGAGTATTTTCAAACGTTATTATTCTCGTTGGAGCAAATTTCGCGATAAATCCTGCAGACATTAATGGGTATTAATTTATGTAATAAGGTTTTTTCTTCTTCATTTTAAAGGAAAATTGAAGCTTCATTATTTTTTTTTTTTAAATAAAAGCATCAAAAGGGTGTTTTATTACATAGAATAAATCTTTTTCATGCGAGTTAAATACTATTCCATTCCAACGATACCAATATAGTAGTTTCAGACTGTCAGTTATTATTCTTTATTCAGACTGTACTTCTGGCATATCCTCGACGTATGGCTCTCGTATAGCATACACATACAGCATACGTATATAAGCTTAAGCCTCTTTCTTTTTTTGCTCTTTTTCAACCTACGGCCATCTCGTTCCTTTCTCCTCTGTCATTCGGTCCATAGAAAAAGTTTGCTCTTTTGTCGACCGTTTTAAAATCCGCGCAACCTGCGCGACAGTTGTGGCTGTAAATGTACGCGGCTCCAATGCATCGACGTCGTCGTGAAAATGCAAAGCCACATATAGCGAGAGAAAAGAAATGTTTTTACCTGATCGATCGGGGATCCAGCGGCTATAGTCGTATGACAATTCAAAAAGCAAAAGTGAGAAAAAGAGAGGGATAGAAGTAGCTTGGTTTAGGTTCGTTCTTTCACTCGTGCAATTCTATAGAGAATAAAACCAAAACAAATATGTACATAACTTTGCCATTTTGTTGGCATTGTGGATAAAAGTAAAGAAGGAATAAGACTATTTCAGAAATAAAAATTGTGTTTGTTAAAATTTGCTATTCGACAGCCCTCCATCTCTGATTTAGCTTCGGTAAAATGGGTTTTTAAATAATTTCACAACAATTGGATTTGAATGTTTTTTTTAAGTGTATACTCTATAAAAGCAGAGTCTATACGAACAGTTCGGTACTTAGCATAATGATAATATTATAAACAAAATTCAATTGCTTAAGGGTTCAATTCACAGTACGACTTAGTTTACACTGAAACAACACATTATGAAAAGATTTTATCGGTTTATGCTAATCTATATAGCTTTAAAAATTTATTTCATAAATAAAGTCATCAATATTAATTATTACAAACTTATGATATACATATATAAATTAAATCGACTATTAACTTCAAGTTAAACTTTAACTTTCTTAATTGTTTAAAAACGTTTACAATTGTTTTGTATAAATCTTCAACAGACTTTTCATCCTGTGAAATAAAGTAGTTGGTCAAACGAGAGAAAGCTTAGGAATTCTACCGTCAGAGCGCGCAACACTACAGCAACGACTTTCAAATTACAACGAGAAACACGACACGCAAAGTTAGATCACAAGTTCCTTTCCGTATTTAAATTAACTTCAGAACAGAATGTTACGTTACGAATTGTTTCTTTAGAAACGTTGATTACAAAACTAGCAATGTATATTAAAACCATATTTAATCGCGTTTAAAAATGTGTTTTTGCGTCGCTCAAGAGACAAAACCGATAATTTAGTAGAGTCATATAAAAAAGAAGAAACAAAGAAAACTCGAGAATTTCGGCACTTTTCGGCATCTGTCGAACGCATGCAACGCTGGAAAGAGCAAACGAAACACCTCACAGGCACACAGATGAGGGAAATAACAGCGACGAGAATTTCAAGGGTACGGCACACACATACGAGATATCCGTATACGTATAATAAGAAGGATCAGTAAACGTGACGGGGTCTGTTTATTCGAGGAACGCAGGGATGTATGCCACGGCATCACGACGAGCTGCAGAAGAAGAAACGGGTCGGAAAATATTTTCACGCGCGCGTACAGTATAGTACGCGCTGCACAGTACATAGATATTCTTTTCTCCCCACCTTTTTTTCGGTCTTTCCTTTGTTTTTGTCGGCGCATTTTGAAGCTCCCGTCTTGCTGGCGGTAAGGGTTCACTCCTCTTCCCGAATGGATATTACACGTGTATTCGTGCTCACGAGACTCGTACGTGTTCATTCGAGTTTTCGTTGCATTTGATCTCGACACCGAGAAGATCCTCGTGTAGCTCTCTCTTTTTTTTCATTCCTTTCTTTGTCAGGCGACAGAGGAATCTTTGTTAGGTCTGATGCTTACTGCTTCGCCGTATCAAGTGCAGAGCTCCAGTTTTTCTCAAGTTCTCGGTATTGGGTGTCCCGTTGCAACCCTTCACTTTCGGGGGTGTTTGCTGTAACTTATACGCTAGGGGAATCGTGGACCTTTTTTATATCTGCTATTAATAGCAGACTCGGCTGTAAAAACTGTGTGAGACGAATAAGAAGGATTAGTAAAGAGCACGATCGATGAACGTTTGTCGATTATCCACAGATTCTTCTGTCTACCAAACTTCCCGTCAATTTATCACTCGGTTAATCGTTGATATGTGATTATAATTTAAACATTTTTATAATTTATCAATAAGTCCTAACTCAGGATACCGATTTAATTGTGATAAATAAATTCATAAAAAGCCGTCGCATTCTAACGGCAATCATCAAGATCAAGATACAAAAGTATTAACGTTTCACACCACTTAGAAAACCTCAATTTCAGCTGCGCCCATACATGTCGATCGAAGAAACGTCAACGCATGCCAATCCATCCGTTCACGCATCCGGTTCTCGAGAGAGCAAACCCGTTAAAAATCGACACGAGCGATCTAAAATACATAGACCACGAAAAGCCGAGTCTCGTGAATATCCACAAAATCGTCTTAACACGTCAATCAAGTTGCGAGCCAGGCATGTGTTTAGGTCTCAAGCGGAAAATTTTACGGAATTTAGAACACACATCCGACATCCCTTATGGTCGAAAAAAAACCGTAAAACTGAGACGCGCGCGATGCAGGCGGTTGCCCTTCAAAAGTCAGTCAACATAGCGATTATGGCTTAAATACACAGGATTTTATCTATATCCTGATGTATTTGAAGCCAGGTTACGAAACAAATTAATACCATTTTTCGTAGAACTTCAACGCGATCTTGTTTTGGCCTATAATTTAATCAAATGCAATTTTGATTCACCAGAGTCTGCAAAGTTAATAATATAATTATATCATCGGCTCTACAAAGCGACTCGCTTTAACCTCCTTTAGTTTCTTTAGTTTCAGTCTTCGCTTCAGATTCACTCAGTGTACCATATGAGCCGTACATCCTCGGAGAAGTCAGAATGAGCAAGCCAAATAATAGAATGACGCGCGTTTGATAATGTGACAGGCATCGGACGTCCGCGGAAACGCTCAATCAAAATAATTCGAATTAATTTCGGCCGGGACCGGTCGGCGTTTCGTGTATCTCCCACATGCCGCCATATCGCTGCGCGCCTCTCCGTCCCGGTCTTTTCAGTTTCGACTGTTTCAAGCGGCCCCTGAAGCGCCCGTCACTCAAGCAGGCTGCAGCAGCGGTGCGTTCGCCTCGAGGAATTCAAATTGGAGAATGGATTTTGAGAAGTGTTGAGGAAAAAAGAGTACTGCGCTACAAAACGGAAACTTGACTATACGACGACTGTTACGTGCTGTGCGCGTACCGTCAGGCTCCAGACAGTGTAATTGCTTTGGAGAGGGTGCACTGCAGTGCGCACCGGCCGCATGATGGACAAATTTTAATCGTTGCTGTATTCCCACGCAAGAGCCTTTGAGTTTTGCGTTGATTGAAAAGGGATGGATGGAGAATCGTAGCTATAGACCGAATGTAAAGGTAAAAGCAATTTTTCTGGAATAGAGAGATATAAATCGTTCTGGATCATAAAAAGTTTAAATTGCTTTCGTATTAACTTTAGATATAATAAAGATGGAAAGTCTAGACAAAAATTAATTGAAAAAAAGTATCGAGATAACTTAGTTTTTAAGTTGTATAATGATTGCAAATAAGCTTAAAGGAGATAAATTCTCTCAACTTTTAGATTTGTGCATTTTGTAACATTTTCTTTCTTTCATCTACACGTTATGCCCAGTTCTATTTATCTTGTTCCTCCACGCGCCATCTGGAGCATCGGCGAAAAAAGGAATGTAGACCACATACAGGCCGCAAACGAAATCGGAAGAATGATCTGCCCCACGTGACCGCTTCCGAAGTTTCCCATGAGAAAAGGGAGAGGAAAAGCTAAGATGAAGCAGGACCGCGACCGAGCAAGACGGAGAATTAGTGTCTCCCTCGTGTATACATGTCGAGAAACGAGCTGTTTATTATGGAAAAATGTGCGAGATGATTTTTCTTTTCCTTTCCGCTTGTTATCTGTCTCTATCCTTTATCTTCAATACATAATTCAGTGCCTCGATTTGTTTGCTGGTAAGCGCAGAAAAAATTGCTTAATCAAATGAGAATTATGCTGGATATACGAGTATCCAATTATCCAGCGGCGCTATAATAAAAGTACGATATCGACAACTTCTTTTTTATCGCCTTTCTACTTAATATATAAGATTTATATAATTTTCAGGCAACAAACAATTATACTCTGAAAAATTAACATAATATAAAAGCACTTTTACAGAATATGACGATAAAATATAACGCTAAATCTATATTAATTTCGCACGTCATCGTCCCGACGAGCTATCCCCAAGGAAACAATGTGAAAAACCTTTCGCTCATCTCCACAATAGGGCATTTTTCCAGATGCATCTCCGAGATATTCCGAGCCAGCACAAAGGGTAAAATTGTCCATTAAAGAACGTGTCATAACAGTCGATAGGCATCTCTGCTATACAATAAGGACACCCACGGATCCCATCCACAATTATATCTGCCTGCATCTCTCGTGCTCGGCTTCTCCGAGTAGCGCATTTGCGCGCGCGCTTCTTTATTTTCATCCTCCCTTTGCAGCGCTTGCTCTCTTTCACCAAATCCAGTCGGACGTACACATACACAGAGTGAGAGGGAGGGTGCATATATCTGCTCGAGGCGTCGAGTTTCACCCGCGTTTTGACACCGAGACCCGGAAGAGACCGAAATACCAAACAGGCGCACGCGCGCCTCGTCATAAGTCTTCTTCTTCTTCTTCTTCGTGATCTCTGCTCGCATTCTGATGCTTTCGTGGTACATGCTGGGGGCAAAGCAAGTTCAGGGTTAGCTGAGAGAGGAAGACCCTTTGGAGCGTCTTGGGAGAGTCGGGTTTCTTCCTGATGTACTGCTGGTCAAAAGTATTTTTACAGCAGGGATTTTCTCGAATATAGGTTGATTTCTAAAATAAGCCGATCACATTTAAATTAGTTATATAGCTTGGCTGTGCTTGTTAATTACTTTATGGAAATATTAAATTTTTTTCTTCAATTTTAAATTACTTTTTATGACTTTCCGAGCCTTTGAAAATTTAAGTTAAATTTCACAAAGTGAAGCTCGAGCTTTGCGAAATATTTCGAAAATTTATTCCGCGAAGAAATTTAATTTATTCGGAAAGTGACTTTGCCTCAAAAGGTAAATACGTTTATTTTGAAAGGTATTTTAATTTATTACAGGAAAATATATTTTAAATTAAAGCACTGAAAGAGCAAAGTGTTTTTAAGAGGAATCGTAAAAACGAATTCCACCGGAGCTGCTCTCCCCGGTATGTATATAACACGAGAGTTTGGAAGGGAGAGAATCGGAGACGTTATTTTCCTGAAAAACATCCGAATGGAGGTCGTCGTCCTAGTAGTCGTACCGATGAAAGAATTACTATTGTAGGTCGAGGATGCGAGCTTCCTCGCTTTTCGAAGATATCATACACCCCGGGTACGAATGATAGAAAGGAGAAGGTGGTCTGTTTAGGTTGCCCCGGTGTTTGTGAAAGGAAGTGCTTGGAATCTTTTACTTCTACGGAGGATGCATTAGTCTGCAGTTGAGTTTGTTTTCTTTTTAAAGAGCTGTAATTACAATATTTTATCAACAAAAGCCTCTGCGGGAAAATGGAGTGTCTGAATAAAACTTCTTTCAGACACTCGAAAGTCTATGATTTTAAATTGCACTTTAACAAGAATGATGTTGGGTTATCACCGCGAAAGAAAACAAATGGATCACCGTAAAATTTTAAAAAATTATTCGTTATAAGAGATTTGTCAAAGTGCTCATAATTTGATTGTTCAATTTACTGCTATAGAGATGCAATAACGATGAAATGTTTATTTTTATTGTTCATAAATAATTGATACCTTCCGCAGATGTAATAAATCAAAGATGTAATGTTTAGTCACTCCACTTACACCTGTTGAAATGCCTTCCTTACAAGCTATAGATTTGATCAAACATCGATAATAGCGCTGCGTTCAGATCCCAGGAGCCCAAATCTCGAGTGTTCTGTTTTCCTGCCTCAAAGTCCCCATAAGAAAATCCCCGACCTGCTTTTCCCACAATCGTCAAAACAATCATCAATCCTGTCCACCGAGTCAAGAGCACACGCGTTCGTCGCCATGTCGACCCTCCAGCAACAAAAATGCAGACTTTCCAAGCTTTGCTCCAGACCGAATTTTTCCCGCTTAATTACCATAAAAAATGAGCATCTCGACGTGCGCGCGCGGCGCAGTATATACAGAAGAGCGTCGTCCGTCCTACTTGTAATTTTTCCCTCTCGACCTTTCCGCGTCGCCACGTCGGGGGGCAAAGCAACTCTCCGACTATTAGGGCAGTGTCAGAAGGAGCTATACTATATACCTTAGCCCCGACTTCTCTCCAGCACCTTCCTCATCCTAAGGAATATTAATCGAGAAAACGTGCCGTCGTCGTCGTCGGCCACATGGCCGCTCGCTCCACTCGAGACAGACTACAATTAATCATAGGCCGAAAGAAATAATTCCTCGTTTCCGAGGAAAGAGCGACGAGTCGATTAAGCCCCGGCTATTTGCATTTTCAATAAAATCCTGTACAAGCTGCGGCTGTATGTGTGTGTGTGCGCGCACGGGAAATGCCAACGGAGTTCACGCGGGGATGCCGCAGCCATCGAGGATCCCCCTCGAGGATTCATTAAAACGTCGATTGAGGTATGTACGGCCAGCTATGCCGGACGGTTATATGGAGTTCGAGGGGGGATGGCGGTGTATATAGGCTATATATCGTTGCTCTCGGTACAAAGGGAAACAATCAATTTGTCGCGCGCGCGCGCGCGCGAGTGAAAATGAAGGACGGACGCCGAGCAAGAGTCGTACGATAATTGGGTTCTGCTTCTTTTGGATACAGCTATTGCGCTTCATTTAGTCCCAGGATAATTCATCTCTTTTCGCGAGATTACTGCGCCTTTTTCAAATTTTATGTCGACTTATTTCAAAAGCTTTTTCTTTCAAAGCAAACTTTGACACTTCATAAATACACACAGTTTTCTGAATTATATATAAGAAGGAAAGAAAACGCAAAACCTTATACTCAGAAGTGGCGCCGACTGTCTTTATCGCGGAAAAAAGAGTGACGAAAATTTACTTACCTAAAAGCAAACGCCGCGCAAAAATTAAAAATAACGAGGTCCGGGGGATCGATGCTTGCGCCACGGGGTCGGCGTTATTACGCATTTACGATTAGTAAAAACTCGTTAACGCGTTCGCGGGAAAAGGGTTGCCGCCGTCGGAACCCCTCTTTAATGCGTCGTCCGGACGGCAATCTCTTTCATCTTCTCGTAAAACTCGAGGTGGATTATGCGCGGCTCTTCAGCGGCGCAGCGCGAACAAACGAGACTCTCGGGCGAGTATAAGTATATCCCTCTATATATATATGTGCCTCGCTTTTATTTAGCACAGACTTTTTATTCAGGGCTTGGACTCATCTGCGAGTGGAAGCCCGGGTCTACTATGTAGGCTTTGGCAAGAGAGCATCTTATTTTCGTGAAAGCCACGTCAGCTGTTTGCACATGTTAGCGAAGAATCAGCAATGACGGTTGCTATATATTTTTAAATATTAAGTAAATCAGGTTGGGTATATACTTATTTTTCCGAGATATAATAATCAAATTACCTTAATTAACCTAGTTTTCATCCAATATCAACGATTCATTACCTCGATCCTCATATATACTTTCGTTTGTTATTGTGTATGAGAATAGAATAAAGATAAGCATTACACTCTGGCCTATATATAATAAGAGTGACCTATTCCAGTCTCCTCATCTGTCAAAGTTTCACAGCTATAATCTACTGAAAGTCAAGCGGAGAGCATACATTTGGTTTTTCACGCAAGCAATCGCGAACCATCTCAAGGAGAGAAGAAATTAACAAACGGCAAACGAGTTGCAAGCGCATAAAAAGATGTAGCAAAAAGAAATTAAATAGAGAACGCGCCGCGAGTGCGTAACGCGGTAGTTCGCGGCAAGCGCGCATCAGACCTATGATTAACGCCCATTCATCGGCGGCTCACTTATCCCACCCCCATCTCATCCCACACAGGCTGTAGAAGCAGACACACTCTCTCCTGAGAGATAGAGAACATCAGTTCTCGTGTGGCGGGCGTTTGAAAACGCAACAGAGAGAGAGAGATGAACGAGAGAGGGACCGCAGGATTCCCGCATCCAATTTGCCGGCGCTTTAGCCGTAGACGAAATGAACAGACGCGCGCGCAAACACGCCGAGGCGGGACCTCTTTTGCATAAGGGATTTTCCATTTTCCAAGCCGAGTATATACACACGACGGAGTACCGAATTTTCGTGCGTGCGCCCGCTCGCTTCGTGTCGTCGAGGGACACGAAGCGAGCGGCGATTGCGTATTATCAACGCGCACCGCGCGCACCTTGACGAGCTTCTATGTGTGGATGTGTGCGAAGAGACAGAGGAGGCGGAGAGATGAGAGATTGCGGCAGTAGAGCGGCGAAGAGCGCGCGCAGGTGTAATAAAATTGACCCTGGCGAAATTTGGTTATCGCCTGGAGAATCCTGGGAAATTGCTGGTCGTCGCTGGATGTAGTGATGAAGGGCGGATGGGATTTTTAGAGGCTATTATATATACGCGCTTCGTTAACTCGCTATGGGGATGGTGATTTTGATTTGAATCCTCTACATGTATTGAAGCTATATGCGGATGTAAAACTGCGTTGAAATTTGATGGTGTTTCGTTCGAAAATATTCTCAGAAGACAAATCGCAAAGCCAACTCATCAGAGCCATGCGCGAAGCAAAACGCCTAAACCTCCCGCTCAGCGCAACATGATGGATCACGCGCTAATGAAAAAGAGTGTAACTCGAGAGGGTCTACAGTGTCTACACGCTATAAATACACACACATACATACGCTACACAGGTGAATGGCAAATCCCGGCGCATTAAGCTGTTCGAAAGGAGCGAGCTGGTATATATATATATATATATATAAGCGTGCAGTATAGTCCTCCTTGGAAGCTGCCTGCAGCCGAAAACGCCAAGGAGCAGAGTGGGCGGTGCGCGATATATGTTATTCCCTTAATTAAGTGTTCCAGCGTCGTCCGGGAGAAGCGACGTGTAAGCCCCCGGACGCTACGCGAACTTTGCCCCTGTGTGCTGGCACGTTGCACGTATATACGCTGAGCCGCAAATTCCGCGTCGAAATTCTGCGCAGCAGCAGCGGATCGTCTCCCCTCGCGAGCTAAGTCTAATCTCCGAGAGTTAATTGGGAAATTAAATCCAACGAGATTTCCCCCTCATTATTTACGAATGCATTGTGCGCGCGCGCGCGCGCGAGCCGTCGGCGTCCGGGCTTAATTAATCGCGAGGGAAATTTCTTTATTGAGGGATCGCCGTACGGGGCTCTCTCTCTCTCTCTCTCAAGGGGTGTGTTGTGACTCGTCAGTTGGTGAGTTATGCGCAGCCGCGCTACACTACTGTAATGCTTGTTTAAAGTGAAATTAGTCGAGGCTTTGCGGATTATTTGTTTTTTTCAGAGGGAGCTGAGTAGGGACCGCAGCTTTATATGCGCGGCGGCCTCTGAAAGTGGAGTTTGAGGAGCGGGAGCGTCACCGATGCGTTATACACACTTTATATCCAATTTATTTTTTAATGCGCTGGTTGAGGCTAGGAATATCTTATATGTACTCTAGAATTCTATAACACGTCGCGGAGAGCAAGGAAGTTTTACATGCGGTGTGCGCGCAAGTCGAAAAAATTTGCTATCGCCATGCCCCAACGGACACTGGCTTCAAGCACTTTTTCTTCTTATACTCCAGGCATCAGAACTCGCGAAAAGCCCTGGGTTCGCAAAGTTCTCTCCAACATTTAAATTATCGTCCAAAGTAGACACGTTAAACGCCACATGCACAGACACACACACACACACCCACCACCGGCGCCTTTTGGCCGGAGCCATCTCTTCCGCTTCCGTGGCTCATCCGCCTTCTTGGCAGCAAGTTCTCTCTCTCTCTCTCTCTCTCTCTCTCTCTCTCTCTCTCGACCTTTACACACATAACCCGGGAGCGTGTGCAGCTGCTGGCGCTTTAACGGGGCGCCGCGCGCCGCCTTACTGGCCAACTAATAAACGGCCGCAAGCATGGTTCCATTCCACTTCGCTCCTTCTATTTCGCGTGGTCTAGTTTCTCTGTTCGGCTTCTCTCTCTCTCTCATTAAGCTTCTTGCCCTCCACCCGCAACCCCTTGGCTTCCTTCATTTGCCCCACTATCTCTCGCACTGCTCCTTCGCAAGCTCAAGCTCGTCGACCTCCTTTCGCTCTTTCATTTTATTCCTCGCAGCAGTAGTATAGTAGCCGCCCACCGCCGCCTTATGTATCTTACGCGAGCGGCTCCTTTATCTTGACGTGTTTACTTTTTTTGCGGCGCTCTTTCCACTGGGCGCACTCGCAGCGTCGGTTAGCACGCCTTTTTCTACTCTTCTTCAATTCGCGAGAGCTCCGGCCGACAGGATGGTCTTTTATAGATTTTCCATGTCTAAGGTCTGTCGATTTCATATCCGTTTTGGATCATTTACTCCGTTGATTATATGTTTACTCTGAAACTCTATATACTGTTCATTCTCATATTTATGAAATGTTATCATGAGTATATGTTAATGTAATAAATTGTATATAATATTTTATATATACCATTTATTTAAGACGAAGTCAATCTAAAACAAACTTTACATTTTCCATGCGCGTAAACCGTTCTCACTTTAATACTCTCGGAGCTTTTCCACCACCTTACGATAATTACGCTAAAAAACATGGTAAGCAAAGCAGCAACGCAAAAAAGTACCCAACGTTTCCGCTTGGACAAAACTCGAAAAAAGCTCCTTCTCGTACAAGTGCCCCTTTAGCAGCATCTTCCGCTAACGAAGACCTCGCGAGCGCGCTCGAGCTAAGTATAACACACACACATACACCGAAATGCATTTAAATGCAAAGTGCCGCACGCGTTTTCTAGTTCAGCTGCACCTAGTTGTATATATAACCTGCTGTGTTTTCGAATACGAGTATATACTGCAACAGCGTACTCCATTACCTTCTTCATTAAGCGCGCGTGCGATGGCGAGATAATTCCCGCCACTCTTTTAAATTTTCGTCTCCTGCTCGTACACAGAGCTAAATAACGACTGCACTCTCGACTATTTTGCCTTTTTTCTCGCGATTATCCAGCGAATTTCAATTTTCTCGGATATACTCTCGAGCGACTATAATATTACCGGAGCCCGGTTAATAAAAGGAAACGTGTTAATGAGCGCGCGTGTGTGTGCCGCCGTGAATTTCACTCAACTTAACTTGTGCGCGCGTTGAAGCGCGCATGGAAAATAAGGCGACGCGAGAGAATTTTAATGACACTTCATAAATTCAGTGGATATTCTCTCGTTAAACACGTGCCCCGATATGACGACTTTGATCTTTTGTCCCGACCGAGTCACGCACAATAACGCACGCTCTACTGTCACGTATATATATAGGTACAACTACTGGCTATTACTTACGCGTTGAAAATGTGGACGAACCAGCTTTCTCAAGGATCACGGCGTGAATTTTTTTAATTACAGGAAAAGGATTCCAAATGCAAGCCGCGTTGGCGGCTCGCGCAGGAATAAGAATACTAGGAAATTTCATAATTTAATTTCGCCCAAGCGCGCGCGCGTCGGCACCTTAAAAATACGGCGTAATTTTTAAATCTCAAATGAAGCAAGTAGCTTTCGTCTTCTGCTTAATTAAAAATGACTTTTAATTGCCGCGCTTGAGAAAAGAAAAACCTTAATGGCTTGAGACGACCTGGACCATCGTGGATTTTTGCAAATAAGCTTACGCTAAGAGCTTTTCTGAAAACTTGAGGATTCGACCTTTAAAAAAAAAAAAAAAAACAACCGAGTCCATTAGCAATGTAAATCTAGAAACAGCGGAGCGAGAGTACGCAACATAAAGCACTCGTGTGCAAAAATCCTCTCGCGTTCTTTTTTTCTCACGTTATAGCCTGTGCGTGCGCAGCCGAGGAGAGCAGCAAAGAGGCGTAAAAATGCATTCGACACCTGCATAAATTGCCCGTTAAAACGGGTTCTCCGGAGAGCCAGTGTGTCCCGCGAACAAAGGGAGACGCGCGACAAATTTCGGGGGAGAACGACGTGCGCTAACGAATCCGAGGCGAAATTGCAAAATCGCCGAAGCTTGGCCCTATAAGAGGCAAGGAATGCGAGAAGAAGCCGCGATCGTTAGGTTCGCCGCCGACAAAGCGGGCCGCCGAAAAAAAACGGGAACGAAACGCCCGCGCGCGCGCGCCTTCGTTACGTTCCTCGAGAGAGTGGCTTACACGCTCGATTCGTGGCTGAGTCTCTGTGTAAACGGGGGATTTTTGGGCTTTTTGCGGGCTCCCTTGCGACGTTTTACAGCTGGACGTCTTTAACGTGATTCAAGGCATATTTGTTATACATAAGTATAGTTATTTGAAAGTTTACTCGACTTACGCTGGTAATACAAAGCACAAAACAAAAGCAGAATATCACGTATACGAAGCTCTCTCGAAGCAAGTTTAAAACGGAGCTCGCGGGCATAAATCTTCGGAAAAACTTTAGAATAGAGAATTTACGATTTAAAATTCAATCCCAGTCTTAATTCACGCCTAATGACCCCAATAATTTAGCAGGCGAGAGCAAGTTAAAAAGATATGGCCTCTACTGCTGTTCAGCAATTCAGTGAGAATCCCAATCAGAAGTTTGGAAAATTGCAGCGAAACGCAAGCGCGGCGGAGCCATTATACATCCATAACCGGGGCACAAACGAGACTATGATGGCGTAAAAATTACTCCCAACGCGACGCCCACGTGAGCGGCTGCGAATACGAGAGTTAGCTATAGCGGGAATCGCACACATCCGTGCTCCAACTCAATGGACGCGGGAGCGCAACGTCGAATTAGCGCTTGGCCAACTTCTAAACTCAAACAAATGGCTGAAAGCCCTAACGAGTCACAGTTAGACGCGATCGCGTCTATTCGTCCATTGATAAGTTATAACGACCATTAAAGGAGTAAGGCGGCTTGCTACTACTACAGGAGAAGCGAGAGAGGACGACTCGCGTTCAAGTAATTCGAACTTTGCTCGCGAGTGAAGCGCCGCCGCCGCCGCTGCAGCGGAGCTGCTGAGGTGTATAAGACGGAAATCGAAGTTCACGCCCTGATGCTGTATAGGTTCAAGCGGAGCGATCTTCTCTACTTACTTCGAGGAGGGGTTGCACCGCTTTGTCGAGCGAGGCGTTTTCAAGTTCGGCAGTTCGAAAAGACCGAGAGCTTGCAAGCTCTGATTTGTACACTTGTACGCGAATCCAGGTACTTATACATTGTTTGAGAGAAAAATCTCTTATTCGTTTAGCTCAAGTATTAAAGTCTATTTTCAACTGGCTCTTAATAAGCAGTTCGATTGTATACTAAAAGAATCTTTCACTTTTGCGTCTCATAGGAAACGCACAAGTGTACGATTAAATATTAACGCGAGCGCTGCGACGTGCGAGGAACTCGCGAGCGAAACTTCCGCGCGGGGATCCGTTTCGTCAGTCGAAAGTGTTAGCGAACTATGTACCTACATTGTACGCGTCGAATTACCGCGAGTAAGGAGCCCCCACATGATGGCCTTGAAAGCGCACGAGGAAACTCGAGGCATCACGACGCGTCCATGCGCGAGAAGCTTGCGAAATTTATGCGCGAAAGCCTCTGCAATTCTCGCAATCGCCGCGAAGAACCCGTGTGTCCTCATGAGTGCCTGCATGCGGGCGAAGACGTTGAGCAGCTATGTACTGAACTTTTGAGCGTTTGTGAAATTCACTCTGCGGTCTATACAGACTGTATACATAATGTCACTTGAACTTGTCTGCAAACAATCGCGAAATCGACATCTCCCAACAGAAGCATATCCGAATCATACCTCTCGAATAATACCCCGCATTCACGCGCGCCATATACCTCTCAAGCCATATATATTACCGACAGGCTTTCACGAGCTTGCAAAGAGGAATTATCCCTTGGAATCTTCCAAGTTATTTTTCGCTCGAATTAATCATGCGTATATACGCTCTACTGGTAGTAGTATATATATTATACACATCGAATTGCGAATAGTTTTGTCCGCGCACACAGCTGCATCGCAGCCTCAGCAGACTGGCCGCCGACGTATACGTGCATTAGGCATGATCGCGCGCGAAACCCTCAAGCCTCCCTTTCCCTCGTTCGCGACCGCATTCAAAGCACACAACTTGGCGAACTGCAGACTGCAAGCCACAGGACTGTGGTAGCGACCGCTACGCCGCAGCAGCAGTATAGGAGAGAGAGAGAGAGAGAGAGAGAGAGAGAGCCCAGGGAAAGAAAGATGGACGAGAGCGCGCGGAGAATTGGTGCGCGATCTGCAAAACAGAGCTGTGCACGGAGGGACAAAGGTATCAAAGAGCCTTTGGATATACATCCTGTGCTCGCGCGAGTGAGAGAGAGAGAGAAACGAAATAACGAGCTACCTAACTTGGTAAGCGAGTCTTCGACAAACTATTCCCTTTCGCGCTTGCTCTCTTTGTCTTTCTCCGATTCGATGTATACTGCGCGAGAGAGTCGGGGCATGTATACTGCATTTGGTTATCTCTCTCTCTACGGCCACGTTTATGGAGCGGTTCGAGTTGTATATATTGTATAGTTGGAGTATTTCCGATTTATCCTAGACACTCAATTAGAAGTCTGTCGATCGAGAAATATGATTGCGCAAAACGAGAACGCCGACATCCGCGCATAAGCACGGCAAAAAACTGCAGTGATGGCGGGCGAAAAATTGCTAATTTACCATCCAGTCTGAGAGCATAAATATTTATGGTATACACGTGCGATTAAAACTCTCACTCGGTATTAAAGCGGCGGCGCAAAGTGATATCGGACTTTGGCCCGCTAGCGCACGTATCGCACTTATAGCTATATATAGATACAGATTGCGATGAGCGCAAAAGCGAGCAGCATAAATCAGTCTAGGTGTTCAAAGCGAAATTTTTCAAACAACTCTCTCGTTCTCGCTCTCTTCATCAAACAGAGTCGCGCTACACGGGCGCGTATTTCGCTTCGAAAATTCGAAATCAGCTGCACATAAAAGCTGCGCATCAGCGGCTGAGAGGGAGATGGATTTTAAAAGGAGCAGCGCTGGATTGCCGTTCAAAATCAGGGGTGGAATATCAATGGACGCGCCGATCTCTCGCGGCGCTGCTGCTGCAGACTGCGCTCGGCAACTCAAGCTTTTCAATCACGATTCCCTCTTTTGCTGATGCTCCCTCCTTTTCCTATCTTTTATCTTGCCGTCTCTCTTTGCTGCTCCCTTCCCTACAGTCGTCCGCGGCTCGATCTGCTTGCCTTCACCTACCCCTTTTTGTCATGTTTCGCCTTTTTTATACCATATTTCCGCGCGTCTTCTTACACAGCTTATACTTGCAGTTCTTACATATATCTTTTTCTGCACGATGTGCCTTGAAATACTCTTTGGCTTATACCTTTTCATCTCTTATCGTCGGCTTTTTCTATTGCGCACCGCTATTATATACGCGCTTTTCTTAGCGGCTACATTCATGCCGGTCGCTATATATATACGTACAATTTTGTTTATATTACTTTTCAATCCTTAAACTTGTATTCATCTTTATGCCACGAGAGTTCCGCGACTTTGATGCTATACCTTGTTTGACTGTGAAAAGCTCTTGTGTAATTAAACGTCTGAATGCGAGTGTAGAAAAAAATGTTCGTTTATTTATGGATTCAATTTATAAAAGCATTAAAACTACCCGCACTATAATTTAACTTAATATATTTATGGCATTTAACGCGATAAATCAAAAATATGCGTACTGGAATTTTATGATCTAAATTTTAATCTGTAATTTTTAAAGCAGAAAATTCGCGAATTAAATTCCGTTTCGCTATACTGTCACTTTATCATGGCAAATTGTTTTTCTTCAACCTCGCGTGAATAGGACTATATATAGCTGTATTATATCGATTTTTCTCCGCGCACCTCGCCTTTTTCGTGTCTCCCCTCGACGTTCCGACATTTTCACTTACTTAATTTTCCGCGGACTCGTAACTCCGTCTAGGCGGTGCGCCGCGACGCGACGTGGCGAGGAATTTAAACGGAAGAAATCAGAGGTCGGCGCGCATCATTTAATTCCCCGGCTTCGGCTCTTGCCGTAAAACGTGCGGCAATAAGAGATCCGAGAGCCGACTATGTATAAGCCTGCTGCCAAGGAGATACGAATAGGAAGAAGGAGAGGAAAACGATCGAGCCAATGAATATATTCACTCGCTCGGGTGATTACGGATTTTTTCGTTCACACGCTGCGAGCTCATTTTGCATGATCTTATTTTATTGACGATGATTTTCGTGCTGTATTGAGAACGAGGACTTTTATGAGTAACAAAACTGGATGAGACGTAAAGCTTGGAAATTTATTATGTTTATGTATGCATTTGAATTCGTTTAGGTTTATATTTGTTGGAAAATATATAGTGTTATCGAAAAATACGCTGAGAAAAGAGACGAAAATTTTGAAAATTCTCAAGATTTTTTATTTAATAATTTATAATGCAATTATTACTTTAAATGGTTGTATAAACCATTAAATACGGCTCTAAATGTGCATGAAAAAAAAACTTTGGCTACCGTGTATTAAAACAGTTAAACCGTAAAATAATAGTTTTGCACTGGCCTTTCCCCCACCGCTTAAAGTTTTCGGCTCTCCAGTCTCTGGCTACCGGCGATAGGTGGCGCATAGGCACTTTCCTGTTTCCCTCATCACAATATGTGCGTAGAATGTATATATAGCACTGTGCCACTATGCCAAATCTGCCTGCTAATTGGGCCGTCCATGCTATAACTGCAGGAGTCTGTACTGTTATTATAACACTTCTCCGTTCTGTAGATAATCAGATAATAATGGCTTGAACCTTGATAGATTTTTTACATTTGGCTCATTTGGATATTGTACATATGTCATCAATCCAGTACATAAGATATCTTTTTTGTGCATTATGCTAGGGAGATCGCGAGGTACCTCAAATCGCGGCCCTCTAAAAGTAAATTGTGATTTGAATAATCAGTCAAAGCTTATATCGTTATCATATAGGGCTTAGCTTGAAATTGTTAGATTTTTAGTTGTAGATTTGGTTGAGCAAAGATTTCCAATATTCCCCACACGCGTGATTGACAATCTAATCGGCGCGCTCGGATCCAAGAAAGCACGAAACACGATGCTCCAAACACTCGTCACGGGATATTACCAAAAATACACCTCCAGCAACAGTTATCCCGTATTAGAAAAAGTTTGAGAAGCTCGCAGGCGACAAAACCGACTAATCAAGCCTGAGAAAATTGGAAAGCCATCGTACAGCGGCCGCCCGCAGACGGGAGAAAAAAAGCAAATCCGTATCTACGTGACGGCCGTGACAGCCGAGATCAGTCTCGAAAAACACATGTTTCGTCGTCTTTTTTACGACGTCAATGTGAACGAAGAATTACAGGGCTGAGTGAAGGCTAGTTTACTCGTGACAGGGGCTCACGCATTCAACTGACTTCTGACGCCCACATATGTGTGCTTTGACAATTTACTTTCTATAAAACTGTTTCTCTCAGTTATGCTGAAAAATTATAAGACCGAATAATGCCAGCGAACGAACGCTTGTATACAAAGCCTGTGAATGATATTTCGAGTTATCGGAAAAAACTGTCATATAGTGAAAATCACTTGCAAGAATTATTAGAATTATTATTTCAAATGTTTTATAGTATATAACATTATTTGTTTTCTAAATAAATAATTATTTCCAATTTGAGGAATTGGATTTGCTACAAAATCAATTTCATACAGTGTTCAGCGACCATCTTAAAATCAATTTTTCGTGCAGTTCCCGAAAATTAGAATGTCAAAGCTTCAATCAACCTATTAAAGGTTATTGGAATTTATAAATATTCGGCACGACATCGTGAAAAATGATTACATCTCCACCCTAAAACCAATATTTAAATATGCCTGCGTTGTGCAGAGAATAATTTTACGATCATCTCCAAATTTACAAGTTAAATTTAACGGTTAATAACCGAGAGATCCTCCGCACGGACCAGCGAAAAAAAGTATATCAAAATTTTAGAGTTTCAATTATATTGGAGACTGAAAGCACGCACAACCTCTTGCTCGCATTTTGAATTTAATATCGCCACGCGAAAGATCCATGCAGCTTAATCCGCCATTTAGGCTCATTTGGAAATCATAAAAATGAATCTTTTACCAACACAAAAAATACGCGGCCTTTTCGAGAGGAGCATCGGGCTGTCCGCCCGTAAGAGTCTGACGCAGCCGCGACGATAAAAAGAAAAGCGAAATTTTTATCGTTCATCCGCTTGAAGCCATTTCGTCGCTTGGAATATCAAAAAAGCAGTAACCGATGGGCTATGCTACGGCGATTGTACAGTCTGCGCTTTAAAAATAAAATATAATATTGAAAAATGTTTAACTTTACTTTGTATACGTGTTACACTAATAAATATGCGTCATAAAATAATACGTAATTTGGAATTTTTAAATTGTTACAAGGAAAACCTGTAAAAAAATGACATCGAGTATCTCAAACAGTTTATTAGGTTCTCTGTATTTTCGGGCACGTCCGTCTGTTATACACACATCTTACATAAATGTGCTGTACGAGCTAGAATGCACCGCTTGATCAGAAGAATGATCTGTCCCACGTGATCGTGCTTCAAGTCTCCTGTGGGTGCAGCAACGAGAAAGAAAAGGGGGAAGAAAAAATTGAGATGAAACGTATAATACCGAAGCACAACAAAGTCTAGTGCTATCCTCAAATTTATCAAAAGTTTAAAGTATTATTAAATAAAAATTTAAGCTATCAGTTTATCCGGTTACAATATATTTATTCACATTATAAATAACCTTGCATGAGTAAAATGATTTTAAATTTCTAAATAATGATGAACTTGAACATTTACAATTTAGCGCAATTTCAAATGATGGAAGGATTGCTGACTTTATAACGAGCGTTTCGCGTAATTCTACCGTAATATATTAGTGCTCACTTTTTGTTTCATCAACTTTTATTTCACATTTCATTGAAACTGATTACCAAGTCAGCTGGCATCATGAAACAGAATTACGAGTATTAATATTATGCAGATGTAGATGTCGGCTTTTAAATCACCATAAAAAGCACGCTTAAACTGCACTCTGCCTTAATGATCAATTAAGCAAGCTGCAGCCAAACAATATTTCGAGCGCAGCTTCACACGCGGGCAATTCTCCACGCTCCTCAAAATGCCTAACTACGAACCCGAGGGCCCTCGTCACATCTCTCCCGTCCGGACTACCGAAATCTCGATAAACTTATCAAAAGGAGCGCGGCGCGCGGCATGCCTTGGACAGAACAGGGCCGCGAGGCAATTTCGCGGCAATTGCCGCAATTTCGCGCACACACGGCCCGGGCGGGGGTGGGGCCCTTCCGTACTCTGCAGGTGCGGAAAACGAGGCCCCCGCAGGCTTATTTAGGATGTATTTTGCATTAATTATTCAAATGAGCAGGCGCGAGCGGCGAGATGCCAAGATTATCATAAATTAGAGAGCCGTAGTACGCTAGCTGCTGCTTCTTATATCGCCGGAAAGACGGACAGCCTCTGCTCTTGGACCCGTTGTAAGCTCGGCTATTATGCCGCTCTATACAGCGACGCCGGCATGGGAACATAAGCCTGGCAAAGTAAATAGATTGTTGCAGAGGCGTTGGGTAATTAGACGAGCGCTGCTGTTCTTGCAGTTTTCATTACTTTAACAGAGAGATTACAGATTCTTCCTGTTATGTAGGCTTGCAATCGAAAGTACAACCTCAGGAAAAGCGAATTATATTCGGTGAAAAGTGAGGTGAAAAATTCTGTCTGCAACCCAATGCACAAAGGCAAAACTAATGAATATTGCATCAAGCCAAAAGCGTCAGTATTGCGTATAGGTCACACAACAGGCGTTGGTGTACCTTTTAAAGCTCGCAGGCGGCTGGCAAAAAACTGCATTTTCCTAGGAAGCTACGAGCTTTTCTAGCAAAGCAAGCCGAGCGCCGAGGGCTTGGCCCTTTAGAAAATTTCTCGAGCACGAGTTGAAGGGCTGCGTCGTTCCGCCCATCGCGCGCGGCACAGCTGTATAGCCCTTCACTGCACTACACACAGGCTGGATTAGCGATTCGCCTTTCAATTTCGCCGAGTGCAACGGGCCGAGATTAAAGACCGCGGCTACGCCAGCCGGGGCTTTTTTCATTTCGGACGACCGCCGCGCGCCCGCCGAGTTTGATGAACTTGAGTCGAGAAGAGGCGGACGAACGGGGAGTCGAGGTGGGAAGCTTTGCATAATAGAGAGATGAGGAATTTACATATTTTCCTCTTTTTTTGTACGACGCTGGCTGCTGCTGCTGCTGCTGCTACCTCCTACTACTCGTTCTCGAGGCTCTAGATTCAATTGAAAGAGGGGACTCCCGCGAAAATGAGGAATCTCGTCGAAAGTGAAGGCAGACTTCGTTAGCGCTGGCTTTATTGTCCGTCCTTTTTTTTATGAATGAAGGAATTTCAAGGAAATGAGACGAGATCGTCGTCGTGGCTGAAATGAGTGTTATATTGAAGACAATTTTTAAAAGTCAAAGTTGTGTGACTACAATTGGTAACTTTAATTAGGATGTAATATACAGTGACATAATACCTGATGAGTAATTACAGAGTTTTTCAGGTTTGGTACGAAAAACCTGATTTTGAATAAATATTTTGTAAGGTTCGATCAATATAAAAATTGCATAGTAGCTTCGCGTTTAAAAATGGATAAGTATGATTGATTATGTATAATTAGTTTCTTGTTATTTCAAATAGTGATTCGTACTTTTATACAACTTTTTATAAATTGTGCATTCGCTGCAGTATATAAGCAGCTGCCTTAGTTTTCGAAAAGCGCCAGGATGGTTACTCTTAGAATCTGTTGCAAGATATGTGATGCCGTATGCTCTCTCCTATACATGGTGCAAACACGAGCTGAATGTACAATCTTATTCAAAATCTATACTTATATAAGAAATCTCGAAATGTTCAAAATTCATATACAGTACAACATTCAACAGCTCAGCAACGCCCACATTTCTGAAAAAGAAGAAACAAGCCACTGCAGACCGTCGCGATATCAAATATATCGTGTCCTGCCATCTGAACGACTCTCGTCTCGTCATAACTTCTTCCCCCGCATCAGCATCACGTCGTCCTGCGCGACGTACAGACATATAACACACACACACACACCCGCTGGTTCGTCGTCGCATATCTTCAGTAACAGTTCCTATACGACAAAGCGTGCAGTCTGAGAAACTCCTCCTTCTGCTCCAACGTCGCCCTCGAGATACATCCTGAAGAGGCTACGGCAACCCAGATTCCGAATCTTGTCTTCCAAGAATATAATCCAGCTACTTGACAATGTAGATCTTCGAGATTCGTCACGAAAGCTGCCGTGCAAAATTCTTGGGAACTGTGCGCTGGAATAATCACTGCAACGCGACTTAATTGCGTTACCCGTCTGACGGACGACGAGCGGTAAGATATTTCGCGAGTCGTACGTAAACAGTTACGACTTTGCGTACACGCGGTAGCCTGCGGTAATGACGCATCCGTTTATTGTTTCAGCCTAATGACGATCGTTTTACTTTTTCTGCGCTTTGCGATTGTTGCGTCGTCATCAGAAGCTGAGGCCAGATTGGGGTGATAACGAAAATTGGACTTGCGTGTGCAAAAAAAGGGTTGACATTTTAATTACTTTGTAATCTCATTAGCTTGTTCATTGTGTCGCGATTTCACTCGGTGCTTGATGATTGTACATTTGAATTATTTCGAATGTGATTTTTCGATCCCTTTGAAGTTCATTTGTTGGACTGGGCTCCAATTTCATGTCAAAATTCAAAGACATTATTATCTTACGCCATCGGTGTATATATCTCAATCTTAACTTCAGCTGATATTGTTGCATGAAACCTTGATGGAAATCTGAACTGAATCTGTATTAGGGAACTAGTAGGGTTGCAATGTGACGAGATATTCCAGTCAGTATCTGATTATATTGCGTTGCACCGTATAATCTGAACACGTAATCCGGATCAAGTCGGTAACCCAGTTACTTTGAGAATAATATATCACGAAGAGAAATAAAATTCTCTACAGAGAGATGAAACATTTATCGCAATTTTTAATGAGATCGTAAATAATAATAATCAATCAAGTACGACCGAGTTAACAACATAGAGTTTACTCGTTTCCGTTAGCTCACCTCCTTTGAGAAAAAATTTAATATCGCGAAAAGTTTATACAACGTATGCAGCTCGATCGCTCATCGAAAGCTCGTAAAATTGCAATCCCATTTCGTTTGCTCGCGCGTCCCGGTATACAAGTCGCTGCACACGTGAGCTCGTGTGTACGTACAAGGCGCATTATTTATCAGGCTTATAAGTTTCGCTGTCCCCCGTCGCTACAGCAGCAGCAGCAGCAGTGCCACATTTGCCCAAAGGACTCACTCGCGTGCGCTTCGACTTTGGCGGATAAAGAGTCAAAAAAGACGAAGAAGAGGAGGTGGAGGAATCGAAAAACGACGAAGGCGGAGAAAAGCAGGACATTTCGATCTCTCAGGGAGTAACCAGTACGCAGCCTCTCGACTTTTGCCTTATCGTCCCACAGGATCTCTCTTCGTGTCCCGCTTATACTCGCGCTCGCTCTTGAGAGACGCGCGCAGAGTCCGAAAGGTTGTAAACATTTTAGCAAAAGGACGAGGACGTCGCGAGTGTATATATACCGGCAATGCGATTGAGACATATACTCGATGGTTTAGCGCGAAACCGTTTTCGTCGCTTTTTTATCTCCTTTTATGCGATCGGCGGCCCCCCCTTTTTATTCGGCTCTTTAGCCATACATGTTTCTCCGTCTGTCTGTATCTGTCTCACGCTTGTTCCCTTCGACCGTATTGATATGTACTTTCGAGTGGACTTTTTGCTCATCAATAAATTACGAGATCATCTGGAAAAATAGACTACACGATATCGTGCGTAATATCCATGTAACGCACTGGAGCAATTAAATTAGTTGCATTCGAGCATATTGCGATTAAGAAGTAGGTATGGCTAAGAAGATTTTTAACTGTTGCCTTAGTATAGAGTCTGTTTATACCAAAGTGATTCCCCTACATCAGACGTTTTTAATTAATACTTATTGCTGCGATTTACAAATGCAAATAATACACGCTTACAAGATAAACATCGCAAGAGTCACTTTAAAATGAAATTTAATTGGCTCATATACTACTTATTCAAAGATTTTTTCAGAGTTGTGACTGATCATTGCCCACCGAGCAATAATCGCTGGTGTTCTTGTATGAAAAATAATTAATACACTCTTGACCGTTTTATTAACATCAACGTAAGAAAGTCTAACGATTTCTGTTGTTTGTTCAAGAGATAAAGGTTGTATAGAGGAAGCTAGTAATCTGCGCAAGCTGTGCATACGAAAGCAAGATGCAGGATAGCTATCTACAAAAGCAACTTGGCCTCGACATATAAATTGCACCATACGCCTTAATGAAATTGTTATGTGTGCTTGAATTAGCAAAAATTATGGTGGTATCTTTAATTAACAGATACGTTTTAGTTGCATTATTTTAGGGAACAATGTTTATTATCCCAATGATATTAATGTTAACAGCGTGATTCTATGTCTATCGATACGTCTTGTGCTAATTTACAATCTCATCCTAGTTTCAGAAACATAAACACTGCGTTTCATTAGTCACGAATAGCTATATGCATTTAGTGCACATGACAAGAGGCCCGAGATACAGAGAGCAATTTCCGAGTAATTTTGGTTAATCTGTTGAACATTGATCTTGTCAGTCAGTCTCATATCCCGTTGTTTGTAATTAAACGTCTACTATTATTGTTCTTGCTCGCTTATCGTCGACCGTCTTTGGCGGTAGGCAATTCAATTATACAGTTGAAATAATTCAAACCGGAGGTTCGAATCCAACAAAGCAATTTCCAATTTTTCGAAAATACTTGACCGATTTATGCCAATTATCGTAGTCGAATTACAAGCGCCCGGTGCCTCCCATTTTCTACAAGACTAACAATCAGACGTCATTCAATAATAAAGATTTCCGTCACCGGTCTAAATTACGTATTATACACGTATACTTACTGCAGCTCTCACGGCATAACCCATTTAGCATATCATGCCGGAGGTGAAGCCACGTATTAATTTCACACGTCGCGCTCCGTCCGTCCGAATTTAAAGCAACACGATTCAACTCCAAGAAGATATACACATACACGCGCTCCGTCAAAGCTTAATACGCTCTCGCTCCGTACGCGCGTGCATATACATCTCATAGTCTTCGTGTCTCTTTCTCATTATCAGATGCCTGTCCCTCGGCTCTCGGTACCCTCCTCTTCTCTCGAGACACGCAGAAAGAAAGAGAATAAACGCGCGACCGCTGAAAAACCAGTTCTCCCGCGAAATTATTTCCATCGTTAAGCGCAACGTTTATGTTGATCGCCGCACACTGCCTCAGTGAGTATAATACGTGTATGTAGCTATATAGAACGAAAGTGTGTACTCAGCACCCATGAATATGGATGCGATATCTCCGTTCGGAAAAGAGCGCGTCGGCTGCAGATGTCGGTGATACCTCCTCGCTCTCGTTATTAGCATCAGTAAAAGCGATTTTGGAATATATTAATTAATACGGGCAGTTAAGCGGACGGTCTGCATTATCTTTGCTGATCGACAAAAGTCGCGCATCTGGATCATCCGCGTGTTTGAGCGTGGCGAATCAAGGGGGGGGGGTAGAATGGTGGCAGTGATGGAGTGTATCTTTATGTGAGAACAAGACGAGCTCGTGCTCACGATTGATAACGTAATTAAGACGACGACTATACTCTCGCAAGCTTTGCATATGAATATTCTTGTACACGAGGCTCTACTGCGAGTGCGAGAAGCCGGATACGTGTGCGCGTGGTGTATTATGAAAATTAAACGGAGGAGATCGGAGTTTTACTTCTTTTCTTTATAGATGATGCTGTATGTTATACGGGATAAATGCTGTCCATAAAATTACGCAGCGTTTCGTGTCCCTGATTTTTTAGCAGTAGACGTATTTTTATTCGTGCTTCGCATACACGTACGACTCAAATGTTTTTTCTAGTTGTTTGTTTGTGTCACAGTTTCGATCGTTACAACATAGCAACGCATACAGAAGCAATTAATCCACGTTCGATTTAAATAAAAAAAAAACGTGGATCTCGAGCATAAACTGAAAATAAAAAATTCAAGCGAACTGTAGCGAGAATTTTTCCACGAGTACTTGCTGGAAAAACTTATTTTCCCTTGTTTGCAGCTCGGATCTAGAACCGGTCACGAGGCTGTACGTATAGTTACGCAAAAGACGCTCGCGCAAAACTTTTGCCCAGTCGATGCTGTAGCGAGAGAGGCCAACTTTGCGCAGCAGCCGCGCGCGCGCGCTTGAAATTTCAAAACGGTCCGCTCGCGTAAGACGATTTGGAGTTTGTTACATGACGCACAAGTGCTTTGAGGAGAAGGAGGCGGAGCTTCAAAGGCTCGCTCTTTTTCCAAGTCCGAACTTTCGATAAGTACGTACACGAATTTCAAATTTATACCGAGATGAAAGGCTCGGAAGCTTATTTTTATCCGGCCTCGGTATATATATTCGCGAGAATAAACTTTGTGCTGATGCGCGCGGTGATTCGCTTTACTCGCGAAATGTAGCTATAATATAGGAAGAGATATAACGAGAATTGAGTACAGACTACTATGTTGACGAGAGAAGAATATTTGTAATGTATAACGAAAATAATGGGATTCAAATTCGAGGACATTAATTTTGAATTTCGCACGCGGTTTAGTTGGATTGAAATAATATCATATAAAGCAAATAATTACAGTACGCATCATGTGTCACGAGCTAACATTCAGTCTCGTGCTTAAAAATTGATGGACATAATGCGTGATGTAAATGAAATCGTATGTATGATATATTATTAATTAATTCAATTTACAGTGAAACTGTAACCGAATCAGAGAGGCTTTCTTAAAATTCAAAAATAACAAAACTTATTATATTTTCTTGAAAAAATAGCCTGCTATTCTGCTGTTAAAAGAGAAAGCTCTATACCCCTATTTCAAAGATGCATTAATTTCTCCTTGCTAAGCATTAATGACGCAATAAATACTTTATTAAAGACATTCTTCAATTAAGTATTTCACGGCTAATCAAACACCTTCAAAATTAGCTTTGAGCTACTCGAAGCATCCTCTCTGCGCGAGCATGATGCACAGCAGAAATAACTGCACAACTCGATAAAGCTTACAAAGCACGAGCTTCAAAGCGGTGTACAATACAATCCTAGAATTTGTACATCAGCGGCACCCATACACACACACACACACACACACACACATCTCGGCCCATTGATCTGCCATACGACTTAATAAGCTGGGCGTTCTGAAAGAATCCTTCTATCATCACATCCTGCGGCTTTCGCTTCAATTCCGAAACGTCCCTCCGCGCCTGCAGCTTCAGCCAAGAAGCAAGTAGCGCCGACAAGTAAGGCTCCTTTATTTTTCCGGTGCAGTGTCGCTAGAGAAAAATTGGCAGGGCGGCTTCGACGACGAGTGGGAGGCAAAAGAACGACGTCGCTCGGGCCCGCTCGAGCAAGTAATCACACAAACAACGAGGAGGATGCTTCTGCTGCGGAGCCGCGAAACTGACAAAGGGCCGACGACGTCGAGGAGTTCGAAGAAAATAAGAGGAGAGAAAGATAGAGAGAGAAGAGAGCGGATATCGGGCGCCTTCATGCGTGCGGCAGCTCGCGTCTTCTCTCTGTCGCTCGGCAAATTCGCTTTTCAATTTAATATCAATTTTCCCAATGTTCACGTTCCACGGGAGATAAAGCCGAGAGGAAGGGACTCGGGATGAAGACTGCGTCGCGTCGCACGCTATGAGGAAATAGTGTTTTCATTGCAAATCGCACGCGTGTGGGTGTGTCATTGTCCGGGTTGGACGTTTGCGGGTTACTATGCGAATGCTGAAATGCGTTTGCGAATGCGTTTGCGGCATGTGATATGAAAGATGAAACATAAAAACTAACTGCTATAGATTGTTTTTCTAATCGTTTTTTTTTTAATTTACAATATAGAAGAAGCGCTTGCGAATCATATTTAATGGGAATAAATTAATTTACTCAAGTAACATTTTTTTCAGTAGAAAGTCGATGAAGATTGTAATGTTTCATCCTTTTATTATGAATCTAATAAAATTATTGGAGAATTTACAAAGGCCTTCTAGAAGGATTTAGACTTTCAATATGAAACGACCTTGGAATATAATTTCTTAAAGATTCTTCATGTTTGCAAAGCTGCCTAAAAATATTTGAAAAGCGTAATATTTTTTTACTCTCACTACGTACAGATCTGTGTATATCCGCAGCTCACGAAAAAGTTAAAAAGCTCGTTGGAGTTCTCATTGGGAATACAATTGAAAATGAACAGTTAGCGATGGCCATTTGCCTCGAAGCAACAGTCAACAGAACGTAAAAGAAAATTAATTTTGAACTGCTGTTAATCATTACTCGGAGAAAATAAAACGCGCCCGTCAACAGCGATAAACAACCCCCTGTTTATTTATTAGCGAATAAATCGTTCGAATGCCGTTACAAATAAAGCAGGGGAAACATGTAAATAAAATAGCGTTTAATTTTGCTCCGAAACTCGATGATTTTCAAAGCAAGATTTAATTCATTCGTCGCAGTTGATTGCAGCATAAATAAATGAATCATAAAACCGATTTCATTATTGGAACATGCATTCAATTTTAATACAAAAGGCAATTTTCTCGCTAAATTTGTCCTTAAAAATTTTAGTGGTTTCTGCATAGAGTCAAACTTACTCAATCACTCAGTATCTCGCAAATTAAACGCGTTATCTCTGGTAGAAACGTTAATGATATATTGGCTAATTTTGGAGTTAAAAACGTCACACTGGCATTATTACGTCGTTAAAAGATAAAAATTCTTTTTTTTTTCATTGGAGCACATTCTAATGTCAATAATTGAACATATGACCATAATTATAGATACTTTCATGAAGGTTTTAATATTGTTTTTGACAGAAAATGCTTCCATTTGATTAACACGTTAACCACCGAAAATGGTTAATTTTCTATACCAGGGACGTGGCAACGGAATTGCCATGAGCAAAAAAAAAGAAGAAACTTGCCGATTCCACGTCCTATCGAGCAAGTATACACGAAAGATAGAGAGACGAGTCTATACGTATCTCGCACGAGTGGCGCTCAATTGTTCACCAACAGCAGCTCCGAAACCTAAGTACACACACGTGCTCCCGCGCGGCAGTCCTTCATCGTAATACAGACGTGCGCACACACACCAAGCCGAGTTATAGCAGTATACAGCCGAAAACGCTTTTCAGCGGGTTCGCTCGGACGTAAACAAATTACGGTCGGCTCCTAAAACACTCGTCCGCTCTTTGCATCCCGCGCTCTCGCGAGGGGTTGCTGCGGCCGCGAATGGCTCTCGAGGGATGAAGTGCTATGCTACCGAGGCGTCTCTGAATTATCTTCTCTCGCGATCGGCGGAAGCGATCGCTGCTCGACTGCTGTTTCGCCTCTTGAAAGGTATGTGCGCAAGCGATTTTCGGGGCCTTTGTGCGAGCGAACGAGCTGGTGTCTATCTGTGTGTATGTGTGTAAATAACGACTGGTTCGGGATGTGTATAGTGAAACGCGCGCGATGCTGCTGCGCCGGTTGGTTCTTCCGCTTTATCTTTTATGACGGTTATGAAGCCTGGGATATGATGATTGTGTTTCGAGATTATCGTGGGAAAAGTTTTTCGCGGCTGGATTGAATATTATATTGCTCTCGGGCTTTGCATTTTTTCCCGCGCCGAGTATCTCCGTGTTGCAAGATTTTTGGAAAATTTTTACTTTATGGATGCTCGCATACAGACAGTATATGCATGTATTCGAGGTGATTTTTTATGCAAGGAATTATTTTTACTCTTGAAATATGGTACTTTGGTTTTTTTTACAGTTGTCAGAACTTTGTAAAATCAGGTTTCTCATCATTCGTATTATAAAAACACCGCCGAATTTCAAATGAAGACCAGAGTCTACCTAATCAGAGTAAAAACGCACTATATTCTCCCCTTGGTTCTGTATAAAAAAATGTTAATTCAGCCAAGAGTCGTAAAAAGACGCGCTTGAATTTCTACATAAAATAAAATAAAATAATTCCACCCGAAGTACTCTCACTTTTACCTCGGCCACTGAAAAACTTATTGGGCTGCGTCGTAAAAAGAAAGGGCGCGCATAATATTATACGTCATGGAACCGTCGAAACTCTCCTTCCGCGCGAATTTCCCGCACATCTATACATATAGCATCTGCGTATAGATACAGAGTCTCGGATGATTTTCGAGTGTCTACCAACAGCGCATAGTATATAGCGGCAGCTATATTCTATTAAACCGCAGGCCGCCGTAGCTCACCTTTAACGCCGCGCGCGCAGTCCATTTCGAATCGAAGAGCGCGCCGTATCTCCCATTTCCGATTCAACGGCGAATCGTAAAAAAGGTACGGGCACGTGAGAGATAAAACAAAAAAAAAAGAGTAGAGTGGATGGACGACGCTGCTTGACCCATGGCCTTTGTTTCAAAAAGGAAGCGACGCGCAAATTGCTTTATCGCGGCGGTCTGTGATTTGGTTTTTTCCTTCGGGGAGAACTGCTCGTTACTTCCAGTCCATCGACAGATTTGTGAGGTGATTCGGGAGAACGGAAAAACGGAGAAGGTGGGTCGTGCACCCTTTCTATTTGCTCCGTGGATTTGGATTTCCCGAGAAGATATTCTAGTATCGGACGTGTTTTATTGCTTTTTTCACCGTTTATATGAACGTACCGGTGGATTACGGTCTAAAAAACGCGTTACTTTTGCCATCGAATAATAACGTTAATCCTCCAAAACGTCTTTGGAATTAAAAAGAATTAAAAATCAAGTTATGTCAGTAGAAAAAGTAAAGAATGGCTGGACAAACGATAAACTTATAAAAAGTCAATTACTATAAATATACACAATTAGAACGAAGGCAGCTGCCCGATACACTTATAAGCCCCAGATATCCATCAGCGACACATTCCACGCGATATTAGATCCCGCAGCTTTCAAAGATTGTCCTCCACCCTCGAAACCTGCCAGCGGCAGTCAAAGAAGACTACATATACAAACTCTCTCCTGTAGACAAAGACGGATTCCGCGCTGGTTTCATCTAACCTAATAGTCGTATCAAAAAAACGTCAGTCGGTCGGGACAGACAGCTGCAGCTGTGCATAGCTAGAGAAATCGTTAAAGAGAAAAAGAGAAGCCACGCGCGCAAATGCGATCTGTCAGAGAAATCCACCTGCCGCGCGCGAAACGATGACGAGTCGATATACATACATAGAGACTGCGGATGGATCGTCTATACTGCCGGTGATGCTGTCGTCGCTGTTGCCTGACGTGAGAGACTATAGAGCCTCGGTGGCGCCGTGGTTTTTTCCTAATTTCGGCTTTCGCAAAGCTTTCGCTCGGATGTGCTTTGTTAACTCGTTGCGTGTTCCAGTTTTATCGTTTCTGTATTAGCTGGTCTGATATTCTTTCATCGATGGCGTTATAACACTGTTTTATAAAGGAAATGTTAAACGTAAATAAATTTAACTGCTTCTCATTTAAATATCGATGATTAGCTGAAAGATATTTATTTATCTTATAATTGGATCCATACTGTTATATATATATATCATGTGAAAAGAAAATATGTGATCATAGTATTCGTACGCAATTTTATCCAAAAAGATCAAAACTCATTCATAAACATGCAAGTTTGAAAGAATATTTAATGCATAATGTTTAAGCTGACAAACAGCGTGAAAAATCAGAAATGAATTCTTGAAATTGAAATCGTCTGTCAAATCTCCAACTGCTCACACTCGCAGATGCATTTCTTATTTTAGAGATAAAAAGAAGAAGTGTAATATCATCTGACGAAAATAATTAGCTTCTCTGTATTTTCGAGCACGTCTGCCCGTCACACGTCTTTCATAAATGTTCCGTATACACGAGAAGCAGCTCCAGCCATTCAAGTGAGCTTCAAGGAAAAAAAGAAGACAGACCAGATACGGACTACGAATGTAATCAGGAAAACGATCTGTCCCACGTGATCGCTTTTTTTAGAAAAAAAAACTCTTGAGTAGAAAAGATAAAGATGAAGGAAAAAGAGGAAGGGGAAAGGATAAATGAGCTTGTAATCCTACGTATTTCTTATTCTATTTATTTTATTAGCCATGCGGCATGCATTTTTTCTGTATTTTTACAAATAATGGAAATCGTTATTGTTAACGACGAGAGCAGGCACATCGATGCGGTGAGGTACATCGACCCGTCATTCCAATAGCTTCGGAAATTGATTGACATACGTCTGATGGTCGAGAATTCATAATACAGTAAAATTGTCTATGCAAGTATAACTGATGTATACATGTGATATTATAGTCCTGATATTGAGAATAAAGCATGCATGTTGAAATATTTACAATTTTATAGAATATTAACTGAAGAATTACTTTCTTTGTCTATACAGTATAAATTTGATGATTCAGAAAAGCCACATGGCGAATAGAAAATAAATTGTATATTGAGACACCTGTCCGAGAAACCGTTGGCAACGCACGCGATATTGAGCTATATATACCAATACTTCGGTATAATTACGATTGATTGAAAGTATATTTCGAAGAATTCCGTATGCGAACGTGGAATAAAGGTTTCATATTTTATTCTATAGGGTTTCTAGAATCCTAATACACTTTAATCAATACGAGGAAAAAATCAACCATGTAATTAAGGTGAAACAAGTTTCAGAAATGGTACAACAACGTAAGAAATAAAAATTGACTTTTTAAAATTATTGTATTAAATACTGTAAAACTTTTACAACATTCACAATAATTAACTTACAAGGGTATAGTGAAGCTGAAACTGAAGTAGTAAAAAAGAAATAACAAGAAAAATAACAAATAAAGTAAATTTCATACTTGTACTAATATTTTAAACTTGATAAACTTTCAATAATTGATTAGCACTGATGCGTGAGTATACCAACTTTTTTATACTGTTATGCGTTATCGGAAAAAAATTGTGATTAAAATAGCAAACAGAAAAAGTCAATCTTTCAAGTATGTTTCTATGAACTTATGTTTTCCTAATGAAGTCCATCACAAAGTGCAACGAAAGTAAGCGATTTATTGGCATGATGTCGAAACTTTTCGCGAAAATTCTGATTTTAAGATAACTCAGTACATTTGACTATTCGGAAAATCCAAAAAAAATCCAGTACGTATCATATAACTAACTTTTATGGTAATATCAGATATGAATTATCAGCTTTTATTCTACTGTTGTTAAACATTTAATCTCGCAGATATTAAAAAATCCTTGTGAAATACAATTTGAACCAATATAGCTTCTGATTAAAAATCCTGATTTATCACACAAGCATTTAATGAATTAAAAGAAGCAGAACATGATCGGGGTGGTCCTCCGAGTGGTCTCATAAGTGTGGTCTGGCGCGGCTGCTTGTTCACGAAATTTATTGCGTCACCTTGAGTGCCGCTCCTCTCGAGGAAACCTCGTCGTGCGCAACGAAGAAAAGAGACGCCAGCGCCTTTACTTACCCAGCCAAGCCCGATGTCATGTGTCGGTTGCTACTCTTATACGCACTTTAAAAACATTTATACTGTTTATACTGTAATTTATTTACCGAACGAGTTGAAGATTTTAATGAAGAACGATAACAGTACTATCTTTGGAATGTAGTAAGGTATAGTTTGGTTTTTATGGTTATCTAACGCTGTATTCTATGTGCAACTTTTTATATGACATTTTCGGTAAAATGCTGTCATGGCTGATGCAAATATATATTTTGAGCACCTCCTTTAAAAAAAATAATCCTTTTTTAAGATCAGATGCGTTTTATGCCTCACAAATGCCTCACCTGTATACTATAAACATTTATGCTTAAACCATAACGTATTGAACAACAGAACAGTAAAACGAAAAATTTCCTTTGAAATATTTTTATATGAGCCGTTTGTCAACTCCCAATAAACGTCCTAAGCACCGGCGATCGAAATTCACGATGGATACCGGTCTTTGAGCATTGATATGCTTTTCCTCCCACTTCTGGTTTGATACGATAAACTATAAAATTTATGGTCGAAAATGAAACTGCTTATAAAAGAGCAAAACAATTAAAAAACAATTAAAAATCCAAAATTTTATGAAAGTTCGTCGTTTTTAATTTATTTCCTCAATTTGCTACCTTCGTTTATCGTCCTGCAGTTAAATTCTGCAATATAATGGTGTATTTATTTGATCAACGAGTGTAATTTCATGAATTTTTTCAAAAAAATGTTCCTTAAATTCGATAAAAATAGCTGTTTGCTCAAAATTAAAAAAAAAAGGTAGAACCGAATCCTATTATTATCGGCTTGGGCGGCGCGATCTTAACTCGCATCCTGTCCAAAAATCTAACACCTTCCAAAACCCCCCACACACACACACGGAACTAATACCGTCACGTACTCGCCGAGCCGCAAGAGCAGAAAAAAACGCATGAAAACAAAAGAAAAAGGTGCATCGCTATCGAAAAGTTATACGAGCCGTTTCTCAGAATGGCAATAAAAGTCGGCGCGTGCGTGAACGCCGCGGTCACATTAATATGCGCGTTTTCCTCCTCGTATACCTCCCAAAAGCCACAGGAGAGCCGGGACAAAGGGAGTATAGGTAGTGGAAATTTAGTGGGCAATAAAAGGCCCGATCCCGGCAACTCTTAGCTGCTTGAAATGCAACGGGAAGCGTCAAATATCTTGCACCTTCAATTGCCCGCTAATTAGACGCTATCGTTCTCCAAGCACGTTTTCCGCGCGCGGCCTTTCTCCCTCTTTAGCGGCTCGGCGTCGTTTGAACAACGAGCCGAAACGTGAAAGCCCAGAGAGAAAGAGCGAACTGCTATGCGGTACCTAGACCATTCTTCGCGGCTACGTGTGCGGGTGCACGGCCGCGAGATGCGGGAGAAGAAAAGCCAGCTTTCAGCCCCTTTGCTCTCTCTCTCTCTCTCTGCGCCACCTCGAGCGAGTGGTGCACCACGAAAAAAGGCAGGAAAAGGGGAGACAGAGAGAGAGAGAGAGTACAGAAGAGGAGGGTATTTTTTCGGCGCGAGGAAGTTTGTTTGCTCGCGGCGCACCGCACGCGTATATACCTATATATGAAGCACGCATGTGTGTGTGAGCAGTGTTTAGCTGAGCGTTTTGATGAAGGGGATGCTCGAGTGGTATGTCGGTTATTCCGCGCGGAATTCTGAGTTCATGATAGATTTTGCATTGAATAAATTTGCGTGCGGAACTTGTTGCGAGTTGCTTAAATGCAATTATGCTCCCGCTTATTCATGCGCTGTTCAACGTATCATTATAATAAGATATAATTTATTCCCGAAAGTTGTATATACCATACAACGCACGGCATAACTTTATGAATAAATTATAAACCAACATTCTCAAGCTGCACGAAGCAATTATAAGCACATTACAATATCACGATCACAATATTTACTTAACTTTCTCCATGAAAAACGGGGTTCAAATTCTAAATTACCTCTATATCGGCCAAAATTCACCATCTAAACTTCGGACACAACTCTCGGCTATCCCTTAAAGATCCCTAATCTCCTTCTCACTTCCTCTATATCCATATATATACCCTTCTCCCGACATCGCTGCTATATAACCTCCTCGTGGAGCCACCTCAATAAATAAAACGACGCTAATGCGTTTTATCGCGCGCGCGCGCGAGACCAGCTCTCTTAGTCCTTTTTCTGTCTATATACACGCCCTTGGAGCAGCACTAGCCCCAAGCAAGAGAAGGAATAAATTCGATGGACGCCATTTCAACACGCGCGCATTCCCGAATTATCTGCCGACATGTGTTTTGTTACATATTTCGACGATCGACTCGTCGCGCGGATAATTGAGCCAGATAGCCGATCTTTCCGATCGTCCGCCAATTTTTTAAAGGCTCTTTTTTATTTTCTCAGCAGCTTAGGCGCGCAGACGTACTTAATTGGTCATTTGTCCGCGATGAGTTTATTTGGACTTTGGGGATTGATTAAGATCTCTCTGGAGGAGTTGGGCGACCTTTCGGGGAATGTTAATTGAGCAATAGAGTCGTTTCGAGATTTTACCTGATTTATTGAATGCTTGTAAAATTTTGATAAAATTCGGTAATGAGCAGATGTGATATTGCAATTAGTAATTCATACAATTTTACGACGTCGTGTGCTACATGCTATGAATCGGTGGAATATTAAATTATAAATCACGTTTTATAGCTGTCGAGCGATGGTATTTGTGATTCGACAAAAACAGCGCTTTGCATGTCATTTGATTTTGGCTGATCGACAGTGAAATTCAGGCGCGCTGTAAAATTGATGATTATGCAAAAAATATCAAAGTTTTCACTGCGCGACAATTTCTGACTAACGTTGTCATTACTTTCTCTACAGCACGGGAATTACCAAGCCAATTCAAAGGCATTTTTAAGCTCATTCCTCTATAATACGTGAAAGTAGCACTTATAATATGCAGTCGAAGGAGTCGCGCGACATAAAGCAGATAACGAAATATCTTCATTCGGAACCGGCCGATACAAATTGCTGCTTTCGTACAGCAACTCCGCGAGAGAAATCACGACGCCTTCTAGATACCGGGCATAATAAAATCGTGAAAAGAACGTTTTTATGCGCGAGTCAACACTTTTATAGCGTGTCCGGTTCTGTATAGGTATATATACATATAAGCGCTCGCACGCAAGATATAAAGAAATTTTCAGGATACAGACGTATACACGTAACGGTCTCGAGTGTCTGGAAAAAGTTACTTTGAAAGGGATCAAGATAAAATGTTATTTAAATTGACAGTTTCAGAAAATACCTTTCTCCGCGTACTCTTCCTCACAGAGACTCTCTTCCTTACTCTTTCGGATGTATATATAAGTAATTCATTAAAAGACGCGTATATACCGCAGCTTTGTATAGCCGCGTGTACGACTGGACTTCTTTTTATTGCTTTAGCTCGGATTTTTTAAATGTACTCGGCTCATTCATAAATTGTAAGAAAAATTGAATTAAACCATCAACGAGCGAACTTGATTAATGAGACGTTCGTGATTTAATGTATCGCCGTATGTGTGTCATTATATTTCTTATTATTATGATGTATTTTTGTCATGACAATCGATGCGTATGAATTTTTATCGCTCTTATCGCAGTGCGTAACTTTTCAGGGTTGAATAAAACATCAACGCAATCGCAATTATAGTCAAAGCAAAATAACTTTGAAGAAAAAAGAATTAAGTAACAAATTTCAATCCATTTCCATTAATCCCGGCTAGTTATTCTCCGTCGACTCCTTTAATTTTCGCACTCAAAACAATCGCGCGGCTCCAATCAGAACTCTCTCTCTCTCTCTCTCTCTTTCTCTTGGCTCGTCGTAGCGAAACAACAAACGAATATATCCCCCCGTCGGAACTTTTGATTGCGATTCCGCAGCCATTTCCATAATCCAAAACGAGCTCAAACGCAAATCAGCGAGGCGAAACGAGATACAAAACCCCGGCATAATGAGCTCCCCTGTATAGTCGTCGGCGGTGGGGCACGAGGATTTCCCGCCGCAGACGCCGCGAAGCCACCGCCTCAGCTCTTTGATTCGCATCTGCGATCGCCTCGAGGCAAAGTCGAGCAGCTATGGAGTCCAGACATTTCCAGTGGTTAGCATCTTATTTCGGGCCGCTTTCTCTGGCTTTCTTTCTCTCTCTCTCCCTCTATCTCTGTCTGTGTTTATATTCCGAATTACACTTAGGAAATTCTCGCGGCGAAGTCTGCTGCTATTGCCGTCGTGTCGCGGTATATACGTATACTTACTCTGTAAATGCAAAGTTGATTATTCTTGCCCCTTTTTACGCTTCTTTGATTATCTGTTCCTAATGCTCTTTCGGGGATTAAATTTTTCGAGCTTCTGAAACAAACGCCGACTTCATGAGCGTCAAATTTGTGCCACCCCGGCAGGGGTAAATCCACAACCATCCATCATATATATTAGTCGGACTGATCGATAAATCACAAATTGCCTCAATCACGCGCCATATAACAAAAAAAATGACCACCAAAGCCTCTCGACGTCGGCTCAATTTTCGACAAAGCACCCACGCCACTGCAAAGCTCTCGCGCATGGCTATACGGCCGCAGGCGCGAAATAGCCCACTTGTGCGTCCGTGCAGCGCGAAATATTTCAAGCGCGCGCGCGCCTCGCTTCGAGCCATGCGCGCGATAAGTCCGCTGATGCTGATGCAGCGAAGAAGAGTAAAGAAGCGGGGCGCAAAAAAAACAAGGAGATTCGGCACGAATCTTCGCAAACAAGAGAGAGAAATGAAGGCGAACGGCGCAGCTGGCTTAATTGACGCCGCTATCTCCTCGAGCTGGCTTTTGTCTAGTCTCGAGATTTATGGCGGAGAAGCGCGAGCGCGCCTTCGTAATAGAGAACTGGTGGAGGACAGCTGCCGGCCAAAGGAGGATACATATACGTGCGGGCCAGTCGCGGACGAACGGAGAGATAGAAAGAGTGAGAGAGAAAAATACAAGGAAGAGCGGCGCTCTTTGAGACGCAGCGGGGGACCTCTGGCGAATATATAACCGCCGCCGCCGCCGCCGCTCGCGGCACACTGCCACCTTATCCACTTCTTCTTCAACTCTTTCTTTTCCCGGCTCTGTTTCTCCTCTCGTCATCGCGCGCGTGTATATGCGCGTATACACTTTTTATTCGTCCCTTCATTCTCTGTCTTCTTCTCTCGCGCGCGCGTGCGCGTGTGCATGTGTATTATTGTACCAGCCGCCCTCACCCCTTTCAGTGTTGTTCCGTTTCATCCCGTGTTTTCCTTTCACTTTGCCGCCGCCGCTGCCGCTGAGCGTTTAAACGCTGTCACGATCACTGACAACGATTAGCCCGGTTATTAACGTTTGCTTTCAATACAGCTCTTGTACGTCGTATATGCTCCTTTTGATGTGGTGCCGTGTATCGGAGGCGGGATTATTGTGTCTGTTGTAGGTATATGCGCGTATATAGGCGAGCCTTTTTCGGCTGATTGTTGCATCAGATGGACGGATAGAGCTGATGGCGTAATAGGATGAGTCCTTGGCTGACCTATTAATCGCTCGTCCTCTTGTGAATAGATTTTTTCTCTGCAAGGTTGTGTATTGCGTGTCTGAATTTCGTAATATTGTATGCAGTGTACAGTTAGCAGGAAAAGGTACAATTTTTGGCAAGAAATTTCAACAAATAAATTCATTATCCGATTTGCACCGAATCATAGTGATTCCTCACTGCCTCCATTGATTGCGTAAACAATATAATCCTTGCACATTAAAACATTCCTTCCCAAACCGCTCGAACGCTCTATATAATAATCCTCTTACATACCAAGCGTTTAGGCTCTTAATCATCGTGTTTCCAAAACTCGCGCTCCTAAATCTCTAGAAAATGATACACATAAGAGAACGCCCCATAAATATCAAAAGCCCGTTTCACCTCGAAAATGATTACACGGCCAGTAAAAGCAAAGGACCTCCAATAAACCCATACACGCCCTACTTACGGACCCTAATACAACGTCTTCAGCTTTCTGTGCCCCTCGACTGACCTGCTCAGCTGCTACTGCTGCTGCTGCTCACCGGGAAAATTGATAAACCAGCCAAGAAAAGTTTGAATCGCTCTCCCTCGATCGACCCACAAATCTTGGCATTATAGAAAGACCGGGGAAATTTCGCCGTCCCTATAAAAGTAAACGGTATATAGGAAAAAAAATCGCCGTCGATTTTCGAATCTCGATCAACACCAACCTACGCAACGATTCACTTGGTTTACAGGAAGAAAAAGTGGATCGGACTGGCGAAGTGAAAACGACGAATGCTTTAGGGTGGCTTGCGCAGAAGGAGATACGAGATTGAAATTTAGACGCTTAGTGGGGAGAGTATAGATGTGAAAGATTGCTTTCAGGAAATTGTGTCAAACCGACTATCTTTGGTAACAATGTGTAATAAACAATTTTTCAAAGGTGTCAAATACTTTTCAATTAATACTTGGGAGTGAAAAATTTTATAAAGAGTATAATAAATGTTATCTCGCTAATAACATATCACTCATCCATCGGTATTTTAAAAATTAATTTGAATTCGTGCCGTAAAGAGAAGTCAATCAATCGCGAGTACCTTCGACTCAAATGTAGGTCATTTGAAGATTTTACTTTTAAAATCTGCACAACATATCTCTGGTTTAAATAATTGAAAAATGATAGACCATTATAGATTTTGTACAATTTCATGTTAGCTATAAATACATAACTTTATGAATTGTTTCCTCCTCAATACAATAAAAAGTTTTAATAAAGAACTCCAACATTGATGCAGCAATTTTGAAGCGAGAGAACAAACGAGAGGACACACGGAAATCTCACGATTCCCGAGAGAGCCACCTAGAAGAGCCGTAAAAGCCCAGGAAATAACGCGGACGCGCGCATATATATGGACAATTTCGGGCGGCTGTAACTCGACACCTCTTCTCTGTGCCGCGGGTTTTCATGTAGGCACTTTATCTCCCCGGCGCGCCGCGTGTAATTAACGAGCAAGTCCGCGCGATAAATCGGCCCAAAGACTAAACTCTCCGCTAGCTATGAAGTAACTTTTCAGGTATAAACGAGAAAGAGAGAGAGAAATTTTCGGAGGGAAGAGAGACTTTTGGGACGATTTTACGAGGCGGCGCGCGACACTGTCGCATTTGGGAAAAAGGAGCTTTTATAGAGAGGGAATAAAAAGAGGAGTGCCTCGACCGCTGGCTTCCCAGGATTGAGACGTTTCGAGCTCATCTTTGATTAGGCTTTTCTTTTTTCTTTTAGAGGCTAGGTGTGATGATGGGAAAACGTTTCGGTTCGTGTATAACGGTTATGAATTATTTTTCGGGCTAATCGACTGAGAGGTGAGAAAGTATCGTTATGGGCTTGATCTCAATTTCATGGCGTTACGATCTGAGCACAAGTTCAAAAAAAAAACTGAAAGTCTGTCAAAATAAAGTTCATCAATCCTAAACTAAATTTTATTGTGTGCGTATAATGAACCAACTTGGTTCGCAACTATGTAAATTTCAATCCAACTTTCAGTGTTATAAAGGTCTTGGTCTCAAAAAATAGCTTAAAAAACAAAGAATTTGAACTCATTAATTTTATTACCGTCACAGCATGCGACACGTTCCTGAAGTTTCTTTGGAAACGTGTTACTATCTCTGATGAGGCAGCAGTAGGTAGAGTGAAGAAACGTGCAGTTCGCAGGCGCGTCATTTGAATATATAAACGCGGGTCGTAATTTTTATAATTTAATGATGATTCGAGTGGAGATAACATTAGGACGTTTTAATGCGTGTTTCGCCTGAGAACTTAATTTTATGTCACAGTCTTCGCGGTACTAAGGAATAAAATGTTTCTCAAAAATAGCGTCTTCGAAAATAATCAACAATTTAACTCCTTATTTTATTATTCTCAAGTTATAATATAACTGTTTACGCGGCGAGTTAGTAAAAGGGAACGGAATTTTGTTTTTTTAAAAAGTTCTATTATAATTATCGAAAATACACGAACGAAAAAAATTACATTGCTTTGTTAGAAACGAAAAGATATTTCGCGGCGATTTAAAAAATAATAATTTGTGTAAATTTACCATTTTCCATTCTACAAAAGATTCATTCTCAGGAACTAAAAATCCGAATAAAAGTCTTTTCGAAGAAGATAAAGGTCCTTGATTTATCGCTCGCAACAGAGGAACGAAATCAATTAGGACCAGCTGACGCGTAAATAATCGGCAAACGCCCATTAACTTTTGAATAACACCGGACTCGTGGCCAGAGAAATAAAAAACTTGACGATTGCTTCTTTCAGAACTTTTATATTTCGAATACACTTTTGTCGGAGAATGTAAATTTAATGCGCATTGTTTATTGTCTCTTTTTTAAATTCAAATACTTAAAAATCTTTCTTGCGGTCAATATGACGATAGAATTGAAATTCATTTTATGTTTGTTATAATTTTTTACTAAATGACTACTTTACTTAGCAAAACAAAGCATAGAATGCTGAGTAATCTCGAGTCACATTTGCTCATCGAAGGGTTAATAGACACATATGTTCTTTCGTATTATAAAATACACAAAAGCGCTTCCAAAAAGCCAAGCTATTTTAAAAATGCTTTCCCACACTCATGGTTTTCAACATGTGCATCGTTTTGAAATCACCTGCGCGTGATGCGCGTGAAAATGAGAAACGCCTCTTTTCGTTACCTGTGCATAGAGAACCATCATTAATCAAATCGACCTAATGAGAATATCGTATACAACTTCGTAATCAGATCACTATACTTTTATATACTCAAATTGTTGAATATAGTTTCCATATTTATCAAGTCACACAGCAACATTATAAATGAAAATAAGTCAACAGGAAGACTGAACACGAAACATTCTCACAATCACTAAAAATATCCGACCTCTACCCCACGCAGCGCGCAGTCATTCTCCTCCAACTGCCAACAATAAAAATCACCTGACGCGTCAAAAATCGTGACCCGCCCTCGATTCGCCCATCATCGCACCTCGACACAAGCCATCGTCCGCATCATCATCACAGCCTCTCTTGCTTTGTGCCACATTACACGTATATGCAGCGATTTTTCCGTACGCTGCCAAGCTCTCTCGGGGCAATCACGACGTCTCGGGGTCAGAGACGAGAAGTGCACCTGCGGTTGGAGGGGAATCTTTGATCATCTGGGAAGCGGGCGCCAGTGCAACTTCGCCCGAACGAAAGACTATTAATTTGATTCAGCTGTGATGCCTCTGCACCGACTAATGGAACATGTATAGCGAGCGCATATATATATATATATAGTCGCCGAGAGCGTAACAAAGAGGCAAGCGTGTAATGTCTTAGCAGATGGTAAATTCGGCTGATTTGCGCGAGAGTGACGGAAGGTGAGTATTTATACGCTCTTTTACCGAGCAATTTTTTTTCAATAATATAGGCTATGGAGACTTGCAGCTTTATAACTTTTTATTCCGAGTTGAAACATTCAACTCTTTACTGTGATAATAATTTCGATCAAGTTATCGAGATTTCTGCACTTTATATACGGCGCACCGTAAACTTACGTAAAGCAAAATTATGCACTAGAGGTAAAAACTATACTTTAACGAGACTTCATTTCCGTCGGAAAAGTAATTTAAAATCATAAATTATTTTACTGCAGCAGTACCATAAACAGTATAAATATCCTAACTGTATACGACAAGGCTGCAGCAGTCGTAATGTAATCGAGAAGAAATCCAGTGGGAAAGCTCGCAGGATCTATTCGCGTCGCGGAGAAAATGTGGGACACGGCAACGCGCGCGTCGTGGTGGCATCGTCGTCGTTCGTGCAGCGCGCCGCGTTCCTTCCACTTGCGCGACGATTTACCGTTCGCTGAGGGACACCACGTGCGCACTTAAGCACATAATGTGTTATTGGACAATTTGCATTCCCCGGACTTTATTTGGCGAGGCATTTTTTTCCTATACAACTCGCACGCTAGGCCTTCTTTATTGCGGCATAAAATTAGAGAGACGACAGGAATAAAGGCTATTGTTCATTAGTAGGTGAATTTCCCGCTAAATAAAACACTGAATTGGACGGACTGAATGTGCAGAGCTTGGCTGGGATTCGATTTGGATGGAGCGAGGACATTGCAAAATGTATGTGGAAAGTCAGAGAGGTCGCAGCGTTTCAGCAGAACACGAGTCGAATAATCGAATTAATTATCAAAAGCAGTAAACAGCGAACGAGAATATGGCACATTGTTTTAAGCGCGACAAAATTTTGCATTTATTATCAGATAAACACTCGGCAAAAATATATCGCGATTATGTGCAGACTTGATGGAAAACAAATAAAATAATCGATACTTCGTTTGCTGAGTATTTCCAGAAAGAGCAGGTAATATGTACCAATCGAGCATAAGGTTAATTCATTAAAGTTTTTTTATTGCAACAACGCTCGCAACAATGAAAACCAATCAGAGCTCGAAATTAAAGCGCGCCGAGATGAAGCCCACAAATAATCACGCGAGAGCTTGCCTCTCGGCCCCGATGAAATTTACATGATTCCCATAGTTCGTTTCGGCAGGGTGCGGAAAAATTTGCTCCGCACTCCCGCAGCAGCCGCGCGTATCTATAGATACCTACATCAAGTTATCCCGCTCGAAACGGCGCCCTGCTCCGCCATTCATCTTCGTTTATTCAATTTGCGATTTAATTCGGGCGCAAGGACACGGGAGCGCGCGTTTACGATCCTCGTCTCGCGCTGAAAATAGGACTCGACTAACAGCCATCAGCGCGAAATTCCAAGAAGTTTATGTACGGCATACACACGTTTATCGACGACTCGAGGGGGGGGGGGGGAAGAGTAATTTCTATCTGCCTTAACCGCGAGACGCGTACCGTCGTCGTTATTATACGACAGAACTACTATACGGAGACTTTCTCATCATCTCTTCAAGTTGAATGTGTACGCAGGAAAACCGAGCAGACGCGCCAATGCTCTCGAACGCGCCTTCGACGTATTGTACGCGGGAAAAAGCACGCGCAATCTTATTTAGATCTATACTACGCAAGCATGCGCTCTCTCGTCAACCAGTGGTTTTTTGCTCACGCGCAGCGGATTTTCCATCAGCCGCGGTTGATGCAGTCGCTCTGTATACAAGCGCCTGGGAGAAGTGTGCGAATGGCAAATGAAAGCTATGGGCAGGAACGGCTCGGCTCGAATTAGATATACCGAGTAGTATAGGGATCGGAATATAGTGCACGGCTGAGAGGCTTTTCAAGTGCGCGCGCGCGCGCCGCCGCCGTCTCGGAGAAAAGGTTATGGAAATGCCGCCTGACGGATTCCGAGAGGCGGCGCTGAAAAATAAAATTTCTCTCCCCCCTGATGCGCTACGGAATTGTACCTGCTTGCGGGTAGTACTGCTCTGATGCTTTCCGCGAGGGAGAGAATATTTTAGCATGCATTTTGGAAACTCTGTTTTCACCGGTCGCCGCTGTACGTCTAAGGTGCAGGCTTGATTTTAACGAATTGCAATAGCGAAGAGTGTATTATCTTTAACTGGATTTAACCGCCTTAAAAATGTTTGAAAATGAATTTTGTTTCTATTAGTAAGAACTTAACTGAAAATAGATGTTGATTCCACATATTAAAGTATGAAAGAAAGCATTGTTTTATAACCACCAGATACACGGAGAAAAAAAAGATCCATGAGAGCATGCGGAATCAGTTTGCGTAGTGCCAACTGGCCTTTCCCTCACTGCTTGATCTTTCCGGCACTCTATAGTCTCTCGCTACTAGCGATAGATGGCGCATAGGCACTTTTTCATTTCCCTCATCACTGTAAGCTAGGCGCGCTCAGTGCATATATAGCGATGTACCACCTATGCCAAAACTAGCTTGCTGAGCATGCTGGACTCTGGAGTCGCTCATTCTATAACTACTTGCGAACAACAGAAAAAATATAATAAAAATAGATCCATGAAGATAGTTGTGCCTCGAGGGATGAAATGCTAAAACCTGAATGCACTGGCAAATGTAATGGATGTTTTTGAAGTGCGAGAATAAAAAAAGCCGAATTTTCGTTTATTCTCAGTTTAACATTATTTTTGTATGAATGAGGCTATGAGGCTATGACCTATGTTTCTGATTTTTATTTTTAAAACCTCACATGCATGCCAACGTGATAAATTTTGCTACAGCTGAAACATTTTTTTCTTTTATATTCTTATGCGCAAAAGCAATTTCTATTTTATTTTTAACCAAAATCTTTACTTATTGCAACAAAATTCATTTTCAAATGTTAATGTTCACAGTGTTGCGTCACAGTATAATATAACACGTAGATAAACAACGATAATCGAGCAGTAGTTTCATTATTTGCATCGGTTAATTGGATCTGATCGTATCTCGTCCAAGCGCTGCATATATGCGACGAAGCAGCTTGCACATAAGGACCAGCTTACCGAAATTTCATCCCAGCAAACTTTTGCATAACCGCCAAAAACTCTCAAAAAGCCGCGACGCATATACTGCTGCGCGCGGAGAGAAGCAAAATATTTACACATGCGCGTGCGGGAGAGAAGAGGACGCCGGTCCCAATTAAGATAACGCGCGATCGAGCCTCGTCGGCAGACTGCCGCCTTTAAAGCCAAACAGCGCAGTTCATGTGCCGGCATTACGAAAACCAATTTCAGCGTGGGGAGGCGAAAGTCACCCCCGTAAAAAGCAGCAGCAGCAGTAGCAGTGCACGAGCTTTCGGGTCAAGCTCGTTTTCCGCAGGCAGTTTTCCCACGGCGCGCCGCTATACTGCGTAAGCTCGCGCATTTACGTATGTACGAGTTTCAGGAAGAGGCAGAGGACTAGCTATATGGCTACTGCTCTGCGCTACCCCTCGAGTGAGATATGGATCTTCCAGCTCGTTGCAGGTGAACGGTTTGTATGTATGTGTGTGTGTGTAGGGTTGCGTTAAGGTTATATACAGTTTGCGCTGCCGCTGCTGAGGAGAGATATACGGCCGCAGATGCAGAAGGTGATCGCGGGGAAACGAGGACTGATGGCCGAAAGGGGCATTTTCGAGTACCCTATATAGGCTTATGATTGAATAATGCATCGGTTTGATCGGTCGGCTATGCTGAGCAGTCCGCGGAGATGGATTTGTTTGATTTTCAGCTTGACGTTATTAGCAGCTGGGTGAGATATTATTATTTGTTTCTGTGCCGGAATGAAATACTGCTGAAAGAGGATGCGGTTTTGGGATAGATCAATGCTCGCGATGCTACACTGATAAATACTGAAAAACAATTGAATCATATGTATTATCATATTTCCATAGTTCGTTATTCGCTTCGGCGAATTCGGATACGCATCGCCAAATTAAAATTGATGTGAAATTGTTTATTGAAATGTGTACAGTGCATGAGAGTATCACAATAAACATTATTGCATTGATTGATTCAAATGATGTTACAGATAATTGCCAATTTCAATCAAACTCCACTCACGTCCAGCTATATATACTCTGCATGGTTACAATTCCTCGAAAAAAATAAACACTACAAATTAACAAATTTCATCGCTCGCTTCGCAAAATTCAACTCCCCAGCACGTCCTTTCAGATTCACCCACACAAGCCGCGTAAACAGCTCAAAATCCACAGCGCGGAAATTCCGAATACAGTCGAAACCGAAGACTGTACCGCAACCCCTCAAGGGGTTGTTACAAGGCGCGCGAGTATATATAAGCATGCGTAGACGACCGCACAATAAAACCCCAGCATGACGTCCCCGTCGCACGCATATTCGCGTTATTAATCGCCGGACTGTCGCACGCGAGACGAGAGGAAGGAAAAGGGCCACCGCTGTCCGAGGCAATGACGGACGACGCTCCGGTTTGGTGACTGCTACTACTTAATCCCCCCCTGGCGCCCAATTATTCCGATGCGGAGAGAACGCTCTAGATTTTTGAGTTTTAATAAGGGATCGCGACGGTTACGTTTTTTACTATTCAGTCCAGAGTATAGTTTGGGGACGTTTATTTTACTAATTTAACACGTACGTAAAAATACTTCTGTTTCAGTTTGTACTTTCAATTCGACCAAGATTGATTAACTCAAGTCTATATGTATTTCGCTCCAGTTTCAACACATACCAAGTTAATCGAAATGAGATTAAGATACATTTTAGTCACATCAGTATTTTCATATTCCGAACTGAAACGAATCTCAATTATCTCGGTCCACCTTACTTTTTACGATTGAATTACGTTTAAACAATGTTCAATCCCGATACGAAGTTCTCAATTCCGATGCCTGAATCGAGCAAGATTTAATTATACGTTTTAATCGCGTTACTTGCTGCTAATATATAACCGGACTCAAATGTGACAGCTTCGCAAATAACTTGCAAGTCAGAAACCAGATTGGCTTTTCAGTTACAATCTTCATTCGAACAACTCATAATTTTCAGCCTATAAACAGTAGGTATATCAATGAAACGTGTACTATTTCCTACTTAAATATATCACCAACAGAATATCTGGCTTTAATTGCGCCTCTCAGCGCGTCGGCGAGCACAGAAGAGAGAAAGACCGAGAGAGAGAGAGAGAGAGAGAGAGAGAGAGCCACAGGCGAACTAATTATCATTTCACGCGAGGGATGATAATAACGCTGATCCGCACAACTAAAACCGGCGCGTCCCGCGCTTGAATTAACGGGGCCGGCGAAAGCTGCTCTCCCCGTGCGTCCGGGGCACACATGCACTATAATCCGCACGCTCACATTACGTATTACCCCCTCTGCTCTCGTTATAAACGGAAAGTGACACTGCTGGATCCAAATCAGTCCTCTCGGCTGCATAACGGCTCCCGACTGGCGAACTTAACGTCATAATCGCTCGGCAATAATGACGTTTGCGACAGCGCGCATAACGGCTTGCTCCCGCATCATCGCACGCGAGAGCTGCTGCTGCTGCTGCATCCAGCTATATACATACATCTATAACGCGAGCAGTGAACCGTTGGCCCGTGAATTGCGCACGAAACGACTCCAATTATCCAAATGAGCGTCACACCGAAAGCTGCGCGGATGCGCCCAGGCTGCTTCTCGCCAGAATTGCGACGTCTAGGTGATATCGATTTGCCATTATCAAGGCGCACCTTCGAAGATGCAGCCTCGTGATGCGCTGGCTCCATGGTTATATCGCGTATACATGCCTTGGAATTGATGCGCCGCCGAGGGCTCGTCAGAAATGAATATATTGGAATTTTTCACGGGCTCTCGATATCCATAGCCTATACACTGGTAATTGGAAATGCTAACTCGCTGGAGTTTATTTTTTGCCAGAGAATGTTATTATCAATTCGCCTGTGTTTACTGTATATTCCAATCAACAAATGGAAATTTTTAAGCAGTATATTAACATTAATTATCATAACGAAGCGCTCCCGGCCGAGATATAGTATTTACAAATCAACGTTGATTTACTTGAAATTTGAAAGAGAAAACACGCAGTAAAGATAATAATAATAACCAGTGAATTTCAGCTCGTATACACGTATTTTTGTATTATAATCATTACATTGTTATAGAAGCTAACGTGAAATTACAATACTTTTGTTGGCAACGAATAATTTGCAACAGGTCTCACTGGATATATAATGAGAACGCCAAAGCATCACTCAAGCGCGTTTCGACAAATGCGATCTAAATTTCCCAGCTCCGCGGTGATAATTATCTAATAAATATCTGATGAAACGCCTCTTTGAAATATTAACCAAAAACGCGCCAATAAGCGGCAAACGAGCTGATCTGTATATAGGTATTGGGTGCACTGCACAGCCATGTCTAGCCAGGGCGTCGATACGCGACGAATTGAAACGCGGACGGCCCCATCGAAGATATTGCGCCGCGCGCGACTTCTTCACTCGACTTGCCAGCAGATTAATTTCTCTCCCGGACCGGCTGCAAGTGCAAGATTGGAGCAGCCGGAAACGACGCCATAATTGCTCGTCGTGTCCCTTATTCCTTTTCACCCTTTCTCCAGTCTACTCGCAGCGGCATTTCTGCCGCTGGAAGAGAAAGAGGCGCACCCTCATTTTCTCGCATTAAATGCGCGTCTTGCAACTTAACGCTCCACTGCAGCCGATGGAGATTCGCAAGGGATTCATTCATCAGTGCACGCGCGCGCGGGAGAAAAGCTTCCTCGTTCATTTTCCCTATAATAGTTGATTCGACGCGAGAATTTTCTTATATTCAGCGCTAATGTAATATCATCGATGGCTTTAGATTCGTATAAACGTGTGTGTTATGTGATCAGCATGCATTATTTGCTGTACGGACAGTGGACACCACTGATCATTTATTAGTGTTTATGCTGCGCGGACGCTTGGTTCTCGAATTCAATCGCTCGTAGGACTTGTGAAACAACGTCTGCATGGCTCAGTTGGCTAAGGCGGACGGCCCTACTCATTTGGCCTCGTGCAGGGCGTAAGTTCAAGTCCCCAGTCAGACGGAATTTTTGGATGCAAATAAGGATTCTAAACTTTCCTTTAAAAAAAACTCGATCGAATCCAAGTTTGCTAGTAACGATTTTCCAATTCTAACCTCAAATCGCAATAAATCACGTGCAGCTGTTTCATGTAAGTCGTGTTACTTCACTATCTTCGGCAATTTGTACCCAAAAACAAGGCAGTAATAGTTAATCTAAAAACTGCTCAATAACTAGGTTAAAAGGCGTTTCATTATACCTAAGAAATGGCAAAGAAAACTACCCAGTTCTTAGATTCACAACACAAGAACTAGCCAATAAATGGGTTGCCGTTTCTACCCAGGGATTTGAAGGAAAAATAACAAAAGTTTAGAATAATAGCTAAATAGACCTTTTTGAATGAAGCTTGCAGTGAAAAACCAAGACCAGAGCGCGATAGTGTTGAGTTTAGTGAACCTTCTACCGAAAGAAAATGTCAATCCGACTTTTAGTTTTTTTTTTGGCATTTGAAATACTGATTACCCAGTAGCGGATTTGCGAAGCCATAGCTCCGACTTCCCCTTAACTCGAGTCGTTGCTTAAAATTCATAAACGGCAGCTAATAAGTTTCTCGAGCACACATCAAGATCGTTCTCTCATCAGAATGTGTTACGTGCTAAAAAAATGACAAAATTATGCGCTCTTTCTCTACCAGGACAACTTCTTATATTCTGCAGCCACATCATCAAAAGAGATATGAGGGGGACGGACGAATCTCCCCGCGGAGACATAAAAGCTGAAAAGGTCACGTGTGCGCTAGTGTACTGGTATAGCGTTTGAAAACAGCAGCATATCGATAACATCGTTCCAACGTGTTATTAAGCTTTCAAAGTGCATCAGGGATGACGGCGGCGAATATAAGCTATCGATTGCCTAGAGAGGAGGAAAAAAGCAGTATATCCCTTGGCCGCAGTATAGGTAGTAGCTGCTGCATCGACGCGCGATGCATTTCACAAAGCTCTCGAGCTTTTTAACTGTGTGAAGGTCCCTCCGGGACGCGAGAGAGAGAGAGAGCTAGTTGGCGCAGAAGAAAGAAAGTAGATGAAGAGGAACGATTTTCCGCGCTCGAGTGTCACTCGACATTGTAAAGGTGACGTAGAAAAGCGACGGAATTAACCGTCGGCTTCCGATCCCCCAGCTTGTTTTATAATATAGAGAGAGAAAAGCGCGCTTTCTATATAATACACGTATACACTCGACGACTTGATTCCGTCGGAGAGAGAAATGAAGCATCAATCGAAGCTCGCGATGCTGTAATGAGAGGATAAAATCGATAGACTTGACATAGGGATAACGCCTGGCTCCGACATATGCGGGGAAAGTAGGATATGTTGTACAACGTGTATAGTCGAAACTTGGCCTCAAAAAACTTTTTCCCCACCTTATGGAGAGAAAAAGTAGCAGCAGCAGCAGCTTTGATATACACATCACCCCCCGGTGAAGATACGTTATATACTATAATAACTTTCTAATGGACACGTGACCTCGATGTGTGTGTGTGTGTAGCGGTGATGTAGTCGTGAATTTAGCGAGAATCTCGTTAGCGCTCGCGAATGCTCTCTATAATAATTGAGCTGTGTATATATAGGTATATATGCACCCTTATATATACTTGGTGGACGCGAAGTGGATTATATACTTATATGTACTCCTTGCCAAAAATGCATATTTCGTTGAGGAATGTTCTGTGTAAGGCCCTGCCAAAACTGATGTTCGCATCGTCAGCTCTGTTGTGTTTCAAGGGAATAAGTAGCATATCGCGAGGTGATGTGTGCCGCTGGGAAATCAACAGTAAGCAAAGAATAGTATATACTTATATATATATGGGAGGAAGATAAATCTAGTCTTTTTTGAAGGAAACGTTAATCGGCGAGAAGTTAAAGCTTCTAAAAAAAAGTTTTGTGTAAACTTGCTCGCGGTATCTCTACTTATAATATACATCATCCGCAGCGGTGACAAACTTTTTGGGTGATACGAAACTGAAAAGATTTTTTCGCTCTTTCTCACGAAAGATACCTAACTGCTAACAGAGAAAGAGAGAGAGAGAGAGAGCGGAGGGGAACCACGAGAATTTAGGCGGCGCACTAAATATAGCGGACCTCCGCTTCAAAGTCCCAGGTCGCTCTCTCGCGTGCGCGCACGAGCGGCAGCCGCCGCGCGCAGTCGATTCTCGAGCGCGCGGCGCGCGAGTATATAGTGAAGAGACTCGTACACAATGTAATTATAGTTGCTGCTAGCAAAAGCAGGGGGGGGCCAAATTTATAGCGTTTCATTTCGTTCTCGGAGATACCACCAGCGCGTTGCACGTGTGTGACTTTCCGGTATATACATATACGCAAAGCGATCGAATAAATAAGGGCTATTTTTCTCTTCAGCTCTCAATGCACCGCTGATTCGCCTATACAGCCTCGCTATATACTGCAAGAACGTGAGAACGTCAAAAGACGCTCGGCCGCAAAATTAACCCTTTCCCCCGCGGCAGCGGCCGCCACACCTTCTCTGATTATCAATCACGATCTTGCTGCAGCGCGCGCGAGCTTGTAATAAAGAAAAAAAAATTGTCTTCCCGGAAGAGCATCGCGGACCCTTTGATTATACACGCCCTAATGAAAAAAGCGCTGCAGAGAAAAAAAAAGGCTATATAGCGTGCGCGCGATCGATCGATTTTCATTGCGTCAGTGTTGTCTCTCTCTCTCTCTCTCTCTCATCCCCCTCCACAATTTTGACGCCTGTGTGCCGGCCTGTATACTGTTTGCCAAGCCGTTTAATGCCCTTTTTACGTCGGGGGCAAATTGCTCGCGTTATAACGACTGCTTTTCTTTGTCGCCGTATCGTCGGCTGTTTTATATTGTACATGCGTATATACGCGGCTCGTTAATTAGATCGCGGGAGCTATATTGATCGGGAAAGGGCTCTCCGCTGCATCGGTCGAAATTTTTCCGGCTTGAATAATTGACGACCGCGCGTTCAATCAAGCTGAGTACTTGGCGCGTCAGTTTTGTTGTTGTTGTTTTCGTTAGAGTGCTATACCTTGCAGTTAGGACGTAATTATGGCCAAAATATATAAGCTATTGGCTTATGGCATATAATCGAGCTGTAATCCTCTGCGTAAAAAAACTTGACGGACAGGAGCATATACCTACACACCGAGAGTTGAATAAAAGAGAAAAGATGCTCGCTCGCGGCAAATTGGAGTAGGTATACATATATATACTACAGAGTCGAGCATCTGCAGTCGTCGTCGTCGTCGTCGTCGCTGCACCGCCGCGGGAAAAAAGAGCCATATAGCCGGGGCGCGTCAAAGGAGTAATTGCAGCACTCTACTCCTCGTCCTCTCCCTCATCGTCGCTATATCTCTCCTCCTTTCTTTCTCTCGTCGCTATACTCTCTACAGCCGCCACAACTTGCCTAACGTAATTAGCATAGAGAGAGAGAGAGAGGGGGGTGGATGATAATGCTCGCGGATTTTTAAGAGTCTTCCGGCTCTTTGCGCGCTTTTATACTCTTTATATGTATACCTTATACCCGAGACAGAGAGACGATGGTTTCGTACGATAATAGGGAGGGGGATGACGACTGCGCGCTTCGTTTGCGAGAGCTCTTAACTTTTATATTCTCTTTCCCTCTAAGTGAAAAGTGCTCTCTTGATGAGTAGGACTGCTTATATTGTAATTTTCAAAGTGGCGCGAGTTACAAATATGCATATATATTAGGGCTAATATCGTATATATTCTCTGATATGCAGCAGTGGAATCGGAAAGCGAAGAGCGTATATACGCACACACAACACAGGAAGAAGAAAGTCGGTTGTCAACCCCGCGGTGACCCAGTTCTCTCTCTCTCTCTCTCTCTCTCGCTCGGCGTCGTCTCGCTCCATCCGCCGGCTGCGCAGATAGAGCAGTGGGTCGCCGCAAAGTTTGCGCCGAGCGTGTGTATATATTGTTCGCGCGCGACTGCGTCGGGATTCCCTCTCTTGTGTGTGTGTATATATATATATATACGAATGCGTATATGCGCCTAATACACTTATATAGCTCTGTATCGGCTATACTCTATATGAATGCGTTGGCTCATTGTGTCGGTGTTGTATATACTGCTATTTTATACCTTAGCGAGCGGCTTATGGACTTTGCGTTGTGAAGCTCGTAATACAGAAGTACATTATGCGCAGCAAATCGAATAATGCTCATTCGATGTCCTTGTGCGGCTGTAGCAGCGAGTTGTTGCTTAATAATCGCTCTTATTATAATGTCAGAGTGCTAGGTATATATATATATGCCATTGGACAAAAGTTTAGGAACTACTCGATTTTGCTAATAACTTGGTTTTGTTCGCGTTGAAAGCTCCCTTGATGACTATATAAAGTCGGACGATTATAATTCTTATGAAAAACTTGCGGACAAAGGAGCGACGAAAAGTTGACGTGAAAAAGTATTATACATATACTATATACACTTGTATAATCGAATATACGGCAAAAGAGGTGAACATAGATGCACTTTGACCGACTTTTACGCTTACTTTCTGTGTATACATATATAAGCGGCGAACTTTTTCCAACGAAGAAACAATGACGAACTCCAAAAGAAAAGTGCGCAGAGAGAGAGAGAGAGAGAGAGAGAGCCAAGGTATAAGGCGAAACAGCAAAGAAAATTTTGCAACAACGTGATGTGCAGCCGGCGATAAATCATCGATTCGAGTTGAGACGACGACCAACAGTATGCCGAGAGCTATTTTGAAAGCTCGCGCAGTTTTCCCGCGAAAGTCCGGGCAAAAGGACGAAACGCTTCGACTTTTGGGACATAGGGCTTAAATCCATTCGATGGAGTGAACGGAAATTCTAAAAATGACAGTCATTTAATCAATGATGATGATAAAGTAAAAAGTTTTATGTAGGTGTGTGCGGTAAAAGCTTTAAAACTTGATACGCCTTTTTCAGAGTACAGCGGAACGATGCTGTATTATTAGAACTTAAATCATGATTAGGGCTTACGTCAGACCTAACTATTATCGATATTGCACCCATCAGGTCTGCTTATTTCTGGACGATACAGAGCGGAGACGCCTCTATGGGAACTCTAAAAATATTGATTCTTTTTAAAATTATTATTATCCTCTCAAGCTTTTAGCGAATATTTATATCTCAATTTTGTAAAACAACTAGAACGAGCTGAAATACGCCTTTCGCTTATATATTGAAAAATATCGTAAACCAATGTGTGTTTTCCCTACTCGATACAAACATAATCGACAGAAAAAAATCCGAAAACCCCAAACGCACGTGCTCGAAAATAGGCACACAAAAAAAAACACTCGGCTCCAGAGACAATGGCAATTTTTAATTTTTTTCACTCGCACGAGAATAATACACTTCACACAGGAAAAAACACATAAGGCAGTCCAACACAAAGCGCGCAGCAGAAACGGCCGCCAGATGAAAAAGATTTTCCTATCCGGTGCGTACAGGCCCCAGCTTTTTTCATAGAGGAAAATAAAAAGTGCGAGCGAATAAAACGGAACAAAGCGGAGGTGAAAGCGCGCGCGATACTCTCCTTTTTTTTATGTATATACCGGAGGCTGTCTTGCGAGAACTTTCAGCGCCTCGTTATGATTTATCGCTATTTGTTTCTAGCTTTAGTTTTCGAATTAAACTCTCTCGCTGCGAGATACATAGTACGCGGTTATAGTAGCTGTTTTTTTTTTTCATTCTCTCTCGGTGGCGATGCTCGTAAAGGGGAGCACGTTATCGGGCACTCGTGTGTGTTTTACGATATTTTTGCGAGAGAGAGAGAAAGGAGTTGGTAAAAGCTGCGGTTAAATATTGAAAAGAAAGCACCGGCGCGGGAGAAATGGAGGATAATACGGCTATTGTTGAATAATTTCGTATCGGACGCCCGTTGTTCCGCAAGTGGAAAATGAGAGACAGAGTGAACGCTGTCGTGTATATACGATGCCCAATCTGATATTTGCTATATAAATGCTTTCACGCGCAAGCTTCGTCTAGGGCTTTCGAGACTTTTATTGGCCGGGTTATAAATTTCGAGGCTGTGATGCAAGGTAATATTTTATATCGATGCGCCAGAGGCGTTCAGAATCAAATTATATACGTTTAATGAAAGAATTTTTCACGTTTTTATACGTATTATCGTTTCTGCAACATTGCCTTGGAACAATATAGTGTTCATATAACGCGCAGGTTTATTTGTTTTTGTTTTTTTTTTAATGAAATTGCATTTTGCTTCGGTTAAGGGAGATTTGCTCTGCATACTTAGTATCCAAGTATATAATGTATGAACATGCATTACGAGCAAGTTCGGTATAAATGAATGTTTAAGCGCTATATCAATTTCGCGCGTTGTTTGCGTTATCGAGTCGGAATGTGTATACACAACTGCCATTCCAAAAGCCGGATGCTATACTAAAAGTGCCTACTCCTGAAATTCAAACAATCGATCCATACTCTTGTGATATGCCGGCCACCAAAAAATCGAAAAAAAAAAAAAAATGAAAACAGCGCCACTCGTCGGACCCTCGTGTCTCAAGCCTCCTTCCTCTCCATCCCCGAGTTCCGAACAACGACGACAACAACAACGACACCCCATCGCGCGTCAGTCAGACACGCGCTCCGCGCTGCTCAATGGAAAATGCAGGCGTCGGCGGCCTACTTTCCGGCGTATATTCCTGGGCAGCTTTCGCGGGAGCACCGGGGCTTTTCCCTCGACGCGCGCGAAAAATAGCGGGTACACGCGCTCGGGCGGTCTGCCAAGTGCTTCAGACGCGCGCTCTTCTCTTGCCTTTATATTATATTACATATATAGTTATTGTGTTTGTGCGTGTGGCATTCTTTTTTCCGCTGATGCGTGATGGGATTTTCGGACGGATGAACGTGAGCACCACGTGATTTTGATTCTTTTGGAAATATATAGTGTTATCGTCGTACTCGTAATTGCGAAGACTGGAAAAGCGTAATCTTAAGAACGTCGTCTTCGGTAGAGTGTATACCATATTAGAGTGAAATTAATTTTTTCAGGACCTAATAAAGAGATATAAGGTCCTTGATGAATTTATTTTATTGAGGGGCTTTGAAAGTGAAGATTGAAAATATTCGTTTTTTTTATTTGCGATGATAGAAATTCTTTGCAGCTGCTGCACCGTCTATTGACATCGAAATGCGCCTGACCTCAGCCGGACCTTTCTACTTGTGCGAGTGTTATCACGCCATCAGAAAATATCACCTGAATTCACAATTGCATTTACTACTCCATAACGGAAACGACTCGTCGAAGTAATACCGTTCTCTCTCTCTCTATACACTCAGTTCTAAATTAGAATAAGCTCTAAAAAGGGGCAGAGCAAAACAATAACATTTCAGAGCGCAAAAACGGGAACACGCCGCAATCGCAATAACGGCTTTAATTGATCCGAAAGCACCGCCTGCCTCCAGACACACATATACAGCAACACAGCATCGACATATATATCCATTCAGAGAAGAGAAGAAAAAAACATTCCCGTCACGTATAGACAAACCCGTCGGACACGTCTCTTCTCTCGGGACTTTTATTAAATTGCGTGCCGGACATAATCGCGACTGTACTACGCGTCCACTGCTGTCGCTTCTCTCTCGTTCTCTGATGCGTGTACACTTATGTATCATCTCTCGCAGCTACAATATACGTTCGTTCGTGTGTTGTGCATACGTCAACCTAACCTAGAAAAGCGTTCGCTGGATCGAGGCAGAGGAGGATGCGATGCGGAGCGAGTTCAAGGCGCTTTTTTTATATCCAGCAGCTATATACGAGCAAAAACTTTTACAACGCATACGTGCCACCGTCCCACACACCCGTACCCATTACCTACCCTGTAAATACATACACGCAGATGTATGTGTATATGTAAGTACTTGTTGTAGCACACACACACACAACGGTGTCTCTGTTTACAGAGATATAGACTCGAGGCGCGGCGGCCTATACACGGGGTAGCGCCAGCGTGTGCATATTGCATATCAATTTTGTCTTGCTGTTAGGTATACACAAGGAAATATCTAGTTATTTTTCTTGCGAATCGCGTCATTTTTTTCTTTCTTTCAAATACTCAGTTATTCCGCCGTGGATATTTCACGAGGGACCTTTCTTCGTCGGGAGGCAATTTCTCTCATCCACAAGTCGATGATGACCTGCAGTGCGCTGTGTTTTTTCAACGAAATCAAACTCACCTCTATCCTGTAGATAGAGAAACATCGACGAGACGATAATATATCATCCGCACGAGTGATGGTCGTCATACCAAACACGGACTTTTCCACTGACTATACCGGCGAGCGGTTATTGCAACGTCTTGCACTCGGTTGTGCAAATAGACCGGAACAAACGAGGAAATTATACTTTCGCACCTGATCGATTCGCCGCAAACGAATTGGATGAGTTTTTCAAATCATCCGAACGACAGAAAGAGGTATCATCAATACGAGCTATATACGATATGAAAAATTCAGCTGCGAGCTTTCGTTAAAGATTCATGCTGACGTGACACGTGCTCGAGAGACTCGGTTATACGAAGAAATCCTACTTTACGAGGGATGAGCTGACGCGTGATTTTTTTTTTTTTTTTTCATTATTCCTGACCTGTGTACGGTTCTGCTTCGAACAAACATTACACTCGAGTGTAAACTGTTCGCAAAAAGTGGAGGATAATTTATACAGCACGTTTTATTAGACTGAAATAATGTAAAGTGAGTATAAAATAATAGCTCTCACTTGCGTAAATCATCGTTTCATCGGCTGAACGATCCGAATCAGCGAAACGACAACAGCAGTAATTGCAAAAACGCAAACTGCATCGGGTAAAAGCCAAAGCGTATACAGAACGCTGTATAGCAGTACAGACACGAGTACAGAATCGCATGTACGCGGAGGCATCCGGCTCTCCGGGCTTCCATTTCCGTGAGCGCGAAATGGATTTATCGGCTGCCTATATCGATTTCTAATTTGATCAACGACTCCGCGAGAGAGAGCTGATGCATCAGCTGCTGCGATAACGCGCGCGGGGAGCAAAAAATCGCCAGCGTTTTTTCAGTCAACTCGCACGCGTTTTCCGTGCTGTAAAGCGATGTGCATCACGTGCGTTTAATCTGAGAGCCATATATTTTGTTTTTTCTATGTTACGCAGTATTTTTTAAATATACCGACTTTGCAAAAGAAAACGTTTCTAAATCGATCACACCTTTCATTATACTGTATATATACCCGATACCTCGATGTTGACTCTCTTTCTCTGTTTTACATTTTTCGTTCCACGTTGAAGCGACAAAAAAAAACACACACAACAACAACAGATGCACAGCAGAGACTAGAATCAAGCGTTCTATATATACATATATGTATATAGAAGAAGCTGGTATATAAGTTGGACGCTCAAGTGGAGGCGGCTGCGCCGCGATCCAGGTCATGAAACTTCAAACGCTCGAGAGCAGCCGAGGTTTTGATCTAAATGAAAATCAATCCTTTCAGCCGTAACTCGAGAGAGACGGCGGCGGCGGCGGCGGCAGGCCTCCGATAACAAAGGATTTTATGGCTAAATAAAAACTCTGAGCGGTGCTTAAATCATCGGAGCTCCGGAAAAGAACTTTTATTTCCAGACCTGCACGCGGCGGTTTACTGATCGTATATACGCCTGCATAAGACGCATTTTTCTTATTTTTCTCGCCTGAATTAATGAGCTCGATGACAGAGCTAAATTTTTTTACGGATTTATTGACTAATATATAGGTATATAGTTGTGTTGACTTGAAAAACTGTACAACATTTCTAAATCCAAGGCAGACACATCAGCTCTCGTATTAAAATAGGAAAACACGATGATTCACGAAAGACAGACAGCATCGAAAATAAACAAGATTCAAAGAATCAATGAGTGGCTGTGAGACAATATGCGCACGAAAAAGTCCGAGCTTCTCACGATAATTTCCGAGAAGTCGCGCGGAAGCTCAATCAGCGAAATCTCGCTCTCGCCACAGTAGAAAAAGTCCGTCTTCGGTGAGACGCGACGAGTCATCCCGACGGCGGAGGATAAATTTGTCACACACTTACTCGCGCGCAGATGTTTCGAGTGTATAAAAACAAATCCTTATATGCCGTTTGTTAAAAAATAGCATCGAAACGCACTGACATTGAATATAAGCTATCTAGTTATAATTGAGAATTTTAAATACTATAATACTTCCAGAGCCATATAGAAAAGAAAATGAAATCTGAACTCACCGCATGCTTCCGTCACAGCAGTAGGCGACGATGTCGGTGCGCACCTTCTCAGGAGCCTCCCCCCGTGTCTCGGGGCGCAATAACGCACTGTCTTCTTCCTTCAGCAGTTAACTTGCAATATTTAAAAAACCGTCTCCTCTGAGCAGGCTCTCTATCACGAGGACCACTTGGATCCCCTCATCATCGCACTAATATTGCTCCTCCCGTCGTGTAATCCTCACTTTTGCACTATATATCAGCTTCACGCACCAGTAATATATAAACTATAATACTTGTCTTCCAAGACGACAACTGCACCGCTCGCACTCTTTGGAGGTTATGTCGGCCGCTCTCTACCCCCTCCTTAGCTCAATCTCTGCAAGTCGAGTCCTGTATACCTATAGGTAGACACAGTACACAGATGAGTTATACAGACTTGCTTCCAGCGAGAAAAGCGTTTATCGCGAGAAATTAAAGGCCAGTGTCGTCTCTGTCTCTCTCTCTCTCTCTCTTGAAGAGCTGATGCTCGCTCGTCGGTCGAGGGCACGCGCACTGCACGACGACGAGGAGCCACCGCCGCCGCTCTCTCGGCTCTCACCGTAAATTTATAAATAGAAATCCGGGTGCGTTTATTTATTTATATTCTTTTATCGCTCGCGCAGCTCTACTCTCTTCTTCCCTGCCTTTTTGTTTCGCGCCGCGGCGGCCGCAGCGCCGACGAGGGCTTCCGCGGATTGACGGCCGATTTTTTCCTCTTTTTTTCTTCTTTTGCTTTCCCGCTCTCTCGCGCGCGCGCGCTCCTCTATATACGGCTCGGTTTGGATGTCTATTTACGGGGAGTTTATATAATGCCCTGACGACGCTACGCTAGTTCTCGCGATCGCTTTTTCAGAAACGGTATTTAGCGTGTCTTGCAACGAGATGCCGTTTGTCTCTGATACTAATTTGCGATGACGTGCTCGCGAAGAGAAAAAAACTCACTCGTTCCCTTGCCTGCACGGCCAGCTATAGGTATTTTATTATTAGACCGTAATTTTTCCATGTTGCACACGATCGCCTTGAAAGTCACACTCTATGCTAGTATTATAACGTATAATAAGCTTCTTTATTCTCTACTCTAGCTCCTATGAGTATATTATAGGTACACTGCGTGCAGTGTCAATAAGCCGTATACGTTCATACGAGTGGCTGACTCTTTTGTAAAAGTAGGTATTCGCGATCAGTTGCCCAAGTATTATATGCAACTTTCGGTTTGTTTTTCAAATAACGAACTCGAACATTCCCGACGGTGTATATAAGTAGTCGACTACGCGAAAACAATTAACCGCCGTCTCGAATCCCCCCTCAATAAAGCTATATAGCAGCCGATAGAATATAACGCACCAGGCGCTGCTCATATATTATGGACAACACAGCGGTATATATACTTTGTCGTCCGTTCCATCTAATATACAGTATAGTCTACTCAACGAACAAAATTCACGCAGTATAGCAGAACGTCAGCGTTACGTATACTACTACTACTACTACGAATCCCAGCGTCATCTTATCCCGAAAATCTCGATCAGATGTTCGCTTTATATCCCATCATACACAGCCATATATATACACACGCACGCACGAGACAATAAGGCGCGCGCGCGCCTCCTCCCTCGGATCGATTCGTAAAATTAATCGGCGCGCACTCGCCCTTTGTGTATTATACTATACACGCACGCACACACTGATGCCCATCACAGTCCTCTTCTCGTCAAACGTCGAGAGTGTCTCACTCGGACAGTGCCGCGCAACGAAGCTGCTGATGCTCTTGGCTCCTCTCGGGGTGTAGGCGTGTGTTATCGACCTCTGCTGCACGTACACTTGGCTGCTCGCACACTATTTCTATCTCTATACCTATACACTGGAGTCGAGAGAGAGAGAGAGATCGGAGCAGCCAACAACGTGCAGGACGACGAGTATCAGAAAAAATATATCAGAGAAAAGTGATAGAAACGAGAGACGGACGACGACACTGGCTATTGCTCTTACTCGTCGTTTGTGTAGGTATATACCTTATCGTACACTGCGCGTAGGAACTCGGCTCTCGTCGGTCCGTTATATAGGGGAGGGAGCGAAAAGGGGTCGACGGCACACGCGCGCACGTATATATATATAGTATAAGCTTCTTTATATATATGTATATAATAATATACACGTCTATGTGCAAGTATAGATATACAGTGTAAAAGATGAGCAGTTAGTAGTAGCGCGCGATGGGAGCGGTACTACTGCGGGGGCCGTAGGCGTCCAGATGTGCTCGCGTCGAACGGCGGCTGCGAACTCGCGAGAGCTCCGAGCTTTTCCGAGACGGCGGCGGACACGACGTGTGTAAAAACCTGCGCGCCTGCGTCGATCGGCCCGTCGTACATACATATGTACAATATACACGCGCCGCCGCCGCCGCCGCTGTGCAATCTCGTGTGTTGGCGACGGATAGTGGAGGGTGTGGGACGTGCTCCGACAGCTCCGAGTATAGTTGATGTGGGAACTGATAGGTTGACGCGTTGTTGATGAAGTGGAGGCATATACATATATATACGGAGTTTTATTATTATACAAGAGGGTCTCTCGAGTACCGGCGGCTGCCTACGTTATCGGCTTCACGCACACAAATCGAATTTCAGAAGATATTTTAAATATCTTTTGACCTCATTTGCAGCTCAAGAAGCCGCGGAGCGAATACGTATACTTACAAAAAATTTTTTTTGTAGTATTGAAAAACTGTAAGCTATTTTTGGTATGAGATCGACCTGCAATCTTATTAAACGAAAAAAGTGACTTGACAAGTAGAAAAAGGTCGGACTAGGTGGGCCATCAGTTTTAAGGGTATAAGTATGATTGGGCGAGAATTTAAAATAAATATATGAGATATTAGAGAAGGTCGAGCTCGAATGAGCGACAAGCGCATCTCTTCAGTGCCGATAACGTACGATTTACAGTGCCAGGGGGAGCCTACAGTGGTTCATCACCTGCGCGGATGCGACCGTTAAATTTGCGAAATTCAAATTCGCGCGGCGTTCGAAACGGCCTTACCGACCGATCGAGCTCCGCAATTCCCAAAAAACCCACTGCTGCCGCAATAGCCGTTCCACATACGTTGAAAACTATAAAAGTAAAAGCGAGCCAGCACACGACGCGACATCTCATCTCCACCCTCGCCGCGCGTTCTATTTCCGTGCCGCTCCGCGTCAAGGCTGCGTATATGTATATATACGAGGCGGCGCCGGAAAAATTTCCTTCTCGCGCCTCATGCAGCGATGACTCGCGGAATATATAATATACCGCGTTATACTGCACATGGCGAAGCAAAAAAGAGTCAAGCAAAGAGAGGCGAGAGAGAAAGTCGCCGCAGCCAATCGTCGGCATTTCCGGTGCGATTCCGCCGTGCGAACGTTACCACTGGTGGGATTCGCGAGAATCGGCCTATCGCGTCGCGGAGGATGTTGCGCGTGGGTCCCGGCGGTGCGATAACCGCCGCGTCGGCCGTCAGCTTACCGTCACGCTTTTTTTCGTGCCCCGAGAAATTCGCCAACTGCTCCGATCTTGCGTTTGCCCCGCGATCGCCTTCTGGCTACTCCAACAATGAATTCGGAGTCGGAGCTTACAAGTTCGCTTGCCTCTTTGGTTTGTCCAACCTGCGCGTTTAGCGCCGACTTTTACAGACGATAAGAGTAGGGCGGGTAAGAAGAAAGCGGCGAGTAAGTATCGGAGCCGATAACCTCGTAACCCGCGGCGACCAATATCTGTCTCGAGCCGCAACAACCCTATCAAAGTGGAAGAAAGCTGGCTGAGAGCAGAGGAGCGAGACCGTCACAAGACGGCTCTCCGGCGGCGCGCGAGTTTAGCCGGCATTAGGGCAACTGGCATCATCACCGGCTCTCCTGCTTTCTCTCTCTCTCTCTTTCTCTGTCTCCGTCTTGTTCGTTGGTAGGTAGTACTAGTGTGCGCCACTGCTCCGTTCTCCTCGCGTGAGCTCCCGCGTGAAAATCATCGTCTTCTCTTGCCGGCACGGAAAAGCAAGTGTAGGCTGCCTCTGCCCCTTTACAAGCTGCAGCAGTAGTATAGATAGAGCCCGCCGTAGGTATCTTGGAGAGAGAGAGAGGTTGAACGGGCACGTACATAACTACTTGCGCATCTACATACGCGCGCGCGAGAGGAAACGGCTAGAGCAGGAGAGAGAAGAGAGAGAGAGAGAGAGATAAAGACGCGAGGCGGACCCCGTCCCGTAGTAGTCATTGGCGGAGAGGGAGACGGACGGACGTAGCGGGAGAGCAGCAGAGCAGCGCAAGACTAGAGGTGTACCATCAGGTCTCGTAAGTGTTCTGTATAGCCAAATCCCCCGGATCAACCTCGGGGACGCGGCGACATAGCGCCCCTTATACACACACGCACACCCACCCACACGTACACACGCGCGCGAGCGCGCGCACACACATCCCGATCACATATCATATACAACTATATAACAGACTTCCGCCTGCTTACACGCGTTGCTTGCTTCGGCCTTCGCTGCCGTTCCCCAGACACATTCGCACACGGACAGCCATGGCGGACGGATATCAGAACCAGGAGAACGCGGCCCAGCCCGCCGAGACGACCGGAACCGCCGCCACTGAGAACAAGCAGCAGAATCAGCAGCAGGATGCCGCGCAACAGGACGGCAAATCGGAGCAGGGCCAGCAACAGCAACCGGCCGAGGGCAACAAGCAGCAGGCGACCGCCGGCATTCCCGGCAAGGACGACGAGAGGAAGCTATTCGTCGGCGGACTGACCCGCAACACCACCGAGGCCGAGCTCAAGGATTACTTCGGCAAGTTCGGCGAGATCGAGAGCGTGTCCATCAAGATGGACCCGTACACCGGTGTCTCCAGAGGATTCGCCTTCATGGTCTTCCAGAACCCCAAGGCCATTGACAAGCTGCTCGCCTCCGGTGACCACTACATCAACAAGCGTAAGGTATGCTATTGGAATGCCACTTAAATGAGCTCGGTTTCCCGCGAGAGACCTGTGGAAATAGAGACAGAGGTGCTGACTCGTGTCTGTTACAGGTGGACCCAAAGCGAGTGAGCAAGAAGGCCCAGCACGGCAAGATCTTCGTGGGAGGACTCACTCCGGACATCACAGACGAGGACATCAAGACCTACTTTGGCCAGTACGGCACCATTGTCGAGGTGCAGGCTCCCTTCGACAAGACGAAAAACCAGCGCAGGAGCTACTGCTTCGTCACGTTCGACTCAAAAGATGTTGTCTACAAGTTACTTAAGACGCCCAAGCAGATCATCAATGGAAAGGAGATTGATGTCAAGAAAGTCAAAGTCAATCAAGACCAGCGCCAAGGCTTCTGGGGACCCCAGTATGGCGGCTACGGTTACGGTGGTGGTAAAATACCCTTTAATTATAACACAAATTATCGACCAATGTACTGAGAGAGTAGGATTAACTTAAGCCTAAGTTATTTGGAATGCTGAGAAGGTCCCTGATGTTATTGTAATTATGTTAAAACCTCGAGGGCTTTCCTAAATATAATTTATTTACAAGTTCAATTTTACACATGTTATTCCAACTTTTGTTTGAAACTTCCTTTCGCACGTACACACACATGAATTTTTTTTGTAATTTCCAAAATTGCAGCTTTTCATGGAAAAGCTGCTCTTGTAATTGTTCCGGTCAAAACGCAATTGTGCGCACAAATTTCTGGACTTGTATTCATTCAAACAAAGCTCTAAGTAAATATAATTTACTTATGTTTATTAATAAATACAAAAATTTACAAGACAACTCTTCTGTGTTCATTGATTGCAACAAATTACGACAAACAAATTATTAACTTAATCTAACAACACTTACTAACAGAATGCATAACACCTCTTTAGATTTTTTTTCTTTCTTTGTTACTCAATTGCTACTCAATTTTAATATACATAAAATAATATAATAGTAGTTCACTTAAATAACAAACTGCCTTTGCTGATAAAGATTCTAAGGGAAATAAATTTGGAAATTCTAGGCTATGGTGGTTATATACCTGAATATGGTAATGGATATGGTGGTTACGATGACATGTATGCCAATTACGACTATTCAGGCTATGATGGATATGAAAACATGGGTTACGCGATGCCCGGAAAACCCAGAAATGGACCTCAGGGACCTCGTCAATTTCAAAGACACCAGCCATATTAAGTTCAAGGTAGTTAAACAAATTTCTTCACTGCTAAACATTTTTTATTCTCCTTTGTTCTTTTTTATTAAAATTGCATCTTGATTTGTTCTCTTTTTTATTTATATAAATGAAGTGAAACGTATTTTTACAGATATTTGTATGAAAAATACAAACACGTCCTTGAGTTAATTTGCTACGTGATAGAGGCTTTTGTATTAATAAAAAAAGTAATAAAATTTTTTGAAAATTTATTTTTGATTTTATTATTTATACCATTTTTATTTCGATTTATTAACGTGTGTAAATTGCATACTCAAAAAGGTGTTTGCATTTTTCAGTACATTAGAAATAATAACAGTTGAAATTTGAGTAGCTGCTCAGAGCAAAGTAGTTAGCCTGTAGTTTGCACAATAATAAGAAAAATTATATTAAGTAATGGAAATTGCAGAAAATTCGCTAAGATCGGCAGGGTTTCGCTCGATCGACTTCTAAACAAAAGGCAAATCGCTCCGTTCGGGGGGGACCGAAGAAAGGACTTGGCTGAAGAAAAAATCTACTTCTTCCGTCCCCCGCTGCACAATATTATTCAACTCTTCCAGCCTCCTGGATAATTTTTTTACATTGCGTGCATGTAGACAAACAACAACAAACGGCAACCACACATAACTGCGAACCAATCACACAATTCTCCGAATCCGTCATGTTGTTCTGGTTGTGCCTCTCGTCCGAGTTTGAACGATTTGCGGGCTAGATTTCGCCATTCATATTGCTACATTTGTGTAATTTAAATGCTCCAGCCTAACCGTGTTTTTAATCGTAGATCGTTAGAGTTTTCTTTTTTTCCCCTTTATCTTGTTTGTTTCTTTGTCGAGAATCGGCAAAACCAATGTTTAGTGTATAACTACGAACGGCATAAATTTATATATTTTACTTGTAACTCTAATTTTTCCCCTTGATATTCTTGCAGAATTATAATCGCATTAGCCACATTTTCTTGTTTCCTTGAATTTAAGGGTTTTCTTCTACAATTTTAAGAAAATGTACGAAGTAATTATCATTATATAATTATTATTATATTATTACAATATTATTATTATTATTGTCAATTGAAAGGAAAAGCTTAGGTATTAGAGAGAAAAGGCGAAAAATTTATGAAAAACAATTTGTATAATTAAAATATTAGTGTGCCTAGGTACACATGTGGGATGCATGAGCGAAAAAAGATATTGTCATGGGTTAAGAGAATAAATCCAATCATAAATAATGCGTATGTACATCATAAGTCCGATTCAAATCGAAATTCTTGTCAATGAACAAAAAACGTGTCTATTAATCAATCTGAACTTTCTTGGGCAAGTTTTTTTAATAAAGCCAAACTACTGTTGACAAAAACATTGGCTTAATACAATTAACATTGAAATGCGACGTCGAAATGTTTTATAGTGAGGCTAAGTAGTAGGATCAAGCGATGATTAAACAAAATCATAAGATATAACAAACGTTATAAGAGGACGAGGAACAAAGTCTGTGTTTTCTTGCTTCCGAGTTTTGCTTATTGCATCTGTGACTGTATGCCGACAAAGACTGCTCTTCATGTTGCAGAAGACTGTTTTACTCGTGTTAACAAAACTTGTAGATCATCTGAAACGAATATATTATATTATATACATATAAGCCAGGGACCATGAGTAGAACTGCTCGGAAATGTAATTCTTTTTTAACTTCATGTAGCGGAGTAAATCGGCTCATGTCCTGGCATTTTGTATTATACACAAGGCCAGATCGAAAGTGTGCCACTTATGTGTAATCGACGACCAATGCATGAAATTCAAAACGTAAATATTTATTCGGTAGTTGTACTGGCGGCCCCTGACAAACATAATAATAGTTAGAAGGAAGAATCCGATGGCCAACGATCGGGGACCATCGTCGCGCATATACGTTAATTTTCTTCGACGAAAGAAAATATACAAATACAAACATTATCCGAGCGAACTGATTGTGTATAACATTGTCTTAATGACGCAGATATTTCAGACCACTGTTGAGTGTCGTTAAGAAAATCTGTTATTCTTGTGTGTAGACTATATGTCCAGTTGCCTATCGATAAAAAAAATTTAGTCGATATTTTCAACGAGAAAATCTTTGACGATAAAAATGTAAAATCTTGGAAGTGCAGGCCTTGCATTCGTTTTGTAAATTTTTCACTCGTTCTTTTTACTCGTTTTCTGCATGTCTCACGTTGTTGCATGATGTTAAAAACCCTTAGTTAATATGAATTACTTTGCGCAAAGATCAAAATCATACATAACTTTCTCGATTCTCTCTTAATTTTACTGCAACCGCGCAATTGTGAAGCCTGCACTTTCGAAATTTCACGTGCGCAACACATTACGAGTTGAGAATTATTAAATGAGAAAAAGTATCGGCGGCTTGACTTGAGCATGCATTATATCGTCTGTCGCGAGTTCGACAGATGCCTCTCGATACAAATGATGTATCGAATAAAGAAGAAAAAAAAAGCTTGAAGTCAAGCCGCGTGTGCTTTTGAGGATAAATCTGTATACTGTGTATACCGTATTTCGCTGCGGGACGAAAGCGAGAGAAGAAAGGAACAAAAATATTAAATAACAGAGAGAAAGCGAGAGAGAATGATTTGATGATATGTGCGAGAGCAAGCGCGCGCGAGAGAGATAGAAAGATGATATAATATGAAGTTTAAGAAATTACAGAGTAAGAGAAGCGAGATTAGCGATAGAGGCGTGAAACGATTGATGTTATATGGAAAGGGAGCAGGATCGCGGCGAAGCTATACAGGAAGATTAGAGGATATGAATGAAGAATTTTAACGAGACAAATATTTTGTTACTGTAATTACTATTCGCTTGTTCGCCCATGACACAGTGTATATTTTAATTATAACAAAATAAAAATACACATTATCTCTGATACCACTTTGGACTTTATTATTCAAAAATTTGAATTTGGCGCTCAGATCATATAACCTTTGTTGTGTATGTATACAGACATATAAAATATCCACGATATAAAGTATATTAATTCACATTAATCTGATGAATCATCCGATTATAAATTTTGAAAAAAATCTGTCGGCAAAGCAGTTTGCAGTCGCATATAAATCGCAATCCCGGGGCGAAAATAATCGATGCATTCGTCGCCACCTGGCGGTAGCCTCTTGGCACACAGTACCTACACAATGACGTAACTTGGACGGCGGCAGCCGAGAGCAGTAGCAGCTCAGTAGCCATTTTGTTTTCATCGGGAGAGTGCAGAATCAGGTACCGCAAATTTCAGCTAAATCTAAGAGTTTCTCCATGCCCGAGAGAACCCTACAACCCTTATCAACTCGCGCGTTTGATCCTCGTCGACCCCATCCTCATCAGTCGTTGATATCCTCTCCCTAGTCAAGCCTCTATTGACCCTCCACGAGGTTCGGCCCGTCCTGCCTTTCCATTCGTGACTCCGCATTACGGGCACTTATATATGCCTCTGTGGTCCGCCTTGTTGTTCGCTCGTTTTGGACTCTGCCTTCGCGATTCTTCTATTTTTCCGGGCCACTTGGAGAGACCTGCGAACAAAACTACTTGCAACTGCGCTGAGAAGCTTCCGCGGATTTTATGTAATGATGCATGTCTGGATCGTGTTGACGTTATCGTCGAAACTGTCCAAGACTCGGGGGCCACTCTGTGACTTTGAAGTAGCTTTGTTCGGGGTCCAAGTGAGGGACCGAATCGATTTTTGTTGTATTTGGATTTATACTTACTTAAGTATTTACCACTCGATGTTGAAATCCGCTGATAAAAAGACGTGGTTTTCAAGAATCATCCGTTTTGACGCCCGTTCTGCATCCGGATTTCGATATCGAGCTAAACTTAGTCATAAAATCATACAGTCATCCTATATCGACTTTCTTATCACATATATCACATCATATTATCACATTCATACATCATGAAAACAATGTAGAGATCATTGCATTCATGTATGTTTAGTATACCTAGATGCTTAAAAAAAAAGACTTACTGTAACATTGTCTCTCGCTCAGTCAATTTGTCTCATGCGTTTATGTTACTTGTATGTAAATTAAATCTTGACATTTGACAAAATATAAGTAAAGTTAATTTAAAAGACAAAGATTAATGAGAACTGATGTACAATTACACAAATAAGGATTCTTTCAATTTATAAGCACAGTCTTTATATATAAACTTGCAAATTCGTTTCTGATGTTTAAAAGAAAGACAAAATTTTGTATAAAAAAATTTAAAGCACGAAAGCAAAAGAAACAAAATATAATAGAACTTCAGTATCGGCAGGAAGAATCTAGTGAACTGTTAAACTTATAGAAGGCAGTTTCTATCCTTATAGGTGAGAGAGAGAGAGTCTGTCCAGTCGTGTGCTCATCTCCTGCCCACGTCATGGACCCGGACTCAAGAGATTCAACCGGCTCGCCAGAGATGCCACCAGCTCCATCCCCACCTGTGCTTAGCTACAGCGACACGTACAGGAGTCACAGGAGGACACCTACTCCAGATAAACGTCGAAGAAGACGGAGCAACAGTAGATCAAGATCACCAAGTCGACCTAGATCTTACAGGCGTTCTAGGTCTTTGGAAAAAGACAGGGACAGGGATAGAGATAGAGACAGGGACAGGGACAGGGACAGGGAAAGAGATAGGGAGAGGGACAGAGAAAGAGATAGGGACAGGGACCGTGATAGAGATAGAGGGTCAAAGAGGCCCTCAAAAAGGGATCAATCCTGGTCAAAGTCAAGGTCAAGATCGAGGTCTCAATCAAAAGAGAAAGTACGCAATCATAGTAAAGCTCCCAACAAAGAACCCAGTCAGAAGCATCCAAAGGACAATCGAAGGCACCAGCACAGAAATTCGGGATCGAGCGTTAGCAGCAGCTATAAACATTCATATGCTCCAGTGATTATACAGCCGCAGTTTCCAGTGCAGCCAAATGCTTTCAAGAATGATGGTAGTTTTATGGAAATGTTTAAAAAGATGCAGGAACAAATGCCAGTAGTAGAACCACAACCTACTACATCTGTTCTGGAAGAGAAGCCAGTGGCACCACCACCCTTAATGGTGGGCAAGAGACGAGGTGGTAGAATTTTAAAGACTGGAATGGTAGCTAAGCCAAAAGTAGAGCAACCAGTTGAACAGCCTAAGGATGCTTGGTCGTTGTACATGGCTGAAGTAAAAAAGTACAGGGAGGTTTGCTGCCAGGAGGAAGACAATACTAGGCCTCTGGTCAAATAAATCTTTTATCTATCCAAAAAAAGCTACCAAATTTATACAATTCTTAAATTCTCCTTTTTGCTTTCTGTTACTCATAAAGACCTGCTTTATGTAGGTCCACAAAGGAATTGTTTTCTATCAGGTTTAAGAGGTTTCTTTATTTAGGGGTAGAAATGATCTCGAGGTATGCCTATATTAAGATATTTATTTGAAGTAATTATTAAATAAAACAAAAAATCTTCCTGCTTCTTTTAACAGTAACATTTTACCACAAGTTGTAAATAACTACCAAACTTGAAAGCTTTTTTTTATCAGCACATGGTCATGCTTTGGAGCATCATTTACCTTTAAAAGAACACCTTTGCCTTTTTACTATTAATATTTTATTTTGCAGTTAACTATTAAGTTTTTGTCACTGCATAATTTAGTATTAACAGTAATGGAGGATAATAACCATGATAGATTATAAAGAAAACAAATATCTCTAGAAGATTCCGATTACTTTTATTTAGAAATTTGTATTAAAAAAAGCACTTAAAAGATACATGGGTTAACTTAATTATCCATTTGTTCAGGAAAAAAAAATTCTTCATTCTTTTGAGCTCTATTAGACCAATATTAGTTTGTAAACTTTTTATTACTGTAAATATAAGAATTATTATTAATTTACTTATAAGATACTACAACAGCTAAGGACTTGTGATTTAATTTTTCAATTGATGTATTATTAAGTGTCATACATAAAAGATCATAGTCATAATGACTAAATTATGTTTTTATCTTTGATTATTAAAATCAATTTTTATTAAGTTAATGATCATTCTAAAAATAACTTTTGGTTATGAAATGGGTAATAAAGTTAAATACAATTTTGCAAGTGCCAAAATCATTTAGTTTTCAAAAGTATAAAACAAATCTTTCGATTAAAGTTGAATAACGTTTTATTATACTTTAAATTGACTTTACTTAATGATATTGCATATCATGAAAGACTAAAAGTGTTAGACCTATACACAATTAAGTTTCTTATTTCGTTATTTGTAAGCTACAAAGACATATGACAGAGACATTTTGATTAGAAGCGAGAGAACACTTGTGTATCACAGACATGTGTGGCTTAGGTTAATTTGAATATAAAGTAAACAAAGAAAAAAATTATTGTCAAACAGCAGAAAACGAAATCATGCCTGAACAAGTCAACGGTATTGAGCTGAAAACGGTTCCATTCGACCCAAGGTTCCCTAACCAGAACCAAACCAGGTAATACATATTTTTATTATTATTAAAGACTATTGTTAATAAAGATTATTACTAAAGACTATTTTATTATTAGCAATAATATTCTTATTTACTGTCATGATTTTTTATTTGTGTCAGGAAATTTTTTATAGGCTTACCTAAAATTTAATTCTTATTTGATAATCAACAGGTACTGCTACCAGAGCTATCTAGATTTCCATCGGTGTTCAAAAGTACGAGGTGAAAAGTATGAAGCCTGCCAGTATTTTAAGAAGTGCTACGAAACCCTGTGCCCAAATGCTTGGATAGAAAAATGGGATGAGCAAGTAGCCGAAAACAGGTTCCCGGGTAACATCTAGATGCTTTACAGGCACTTGTGCAGCCTCTAAGAATTAGTGGAATTTAAAAATTGTTGCAGCCACATTACAATCAGTTTTCAAATTAACTTCTATTTGTAAAGTAATTTATGATTATAATTGCTGTATAAATAAAAAGGAATTAATGTAAAGTAATTGATTTCTGTGTATGGTGTTTAAGTGACTGTTTTTGTATGTACAAGTTTTCTTTCATCAGCAGTCATATACTTAATAAGTTATGATCAGTAATAAACAAATTATTTCTTAAAATTGATGTAATAATTTAAATTAAATCATACTTTATTTCTTTGTTACCTGTTTAATATAAATAATATATACCAAAAACAGTTTCTTTAATTAAAATTCAATACTTTTATTTGAAAAAAATACAATTTACATATTTCGATACATATAATGTATGAAAATGTCACAAATGAAATTAATATACATATATATACATATACACCAATACACAAATATATGTATATATAGATCATGCGATAGGTATGCATGATTCAAAGAAGAGGACAAATTTGAGGTTATCACAACAAAACGTTGAGATGAATTGCTCCATTTTCACAGTATTTTTGTATTTCAAAAAGACGTATTATGGCTGGATTGACTTTGATTCAAGATTATTCCTCGGGTTCTGATGAAGAAGGAGAAAGGTTAAATGACGAAAATAAAGAATTTTTAAATGTTGAAACTTTAAAGTGAGTAAAGGTTATGTAATCTAATTTATGTAGATCAATGGTCTTACTCAAATAATATAAATATTTAATATTTCTTTAAACTGAGAACACTCACATTTTATTGGTTTTTATAGAATCTTATTTTTAATTTTAATTGTTTTTCAATAATAGGCCAAAACTAACTCTGCCAGAATCTATTTTATCATGGAAAGGAGTTGCACATCATGAGGATGTTGTTGACGATCCCTTAGAACATGATGGACGAATAAGGTCCTTCAAACATGAACGAGGAAATTGGGCTACACTAGTTTACATAGATTGTAAATACTCAAATCTTCAGCATGTCAATGACAAACCAACTATACCATCTGTCTATAACAACTATACAATTTATATTTTTAATTTTCAGACATTCCAAGTGAAGATCTGCAGTTATGGATGAAAGGTGTGCTAGATCATATTTCTCAAACAGGTAACATTTTTCAAGAATTCCATGTGAGTCTTACACGCACACTAGTATTAAAATTTCATTGGATTGATTCTTTCGTTGAGGCTGTGAAATCCCTTACTGCATCTTACCAAAGTTTTGTATTGGAATTAAGCAACATCAAGATCTATTGCAATGAGGAAAACACTAGAACTTTTATAGGTATCAAAATACAAAGTACAAATGATTCTTTACAAAGGATAACTGGTGCTCTTGATAAACTTCTAGATGAATATAAACTACCTGAATTTTATGAGGTGATTATAACATTCAATAACATAATTATATATCTGGAATTTTATAAAATATTAAATTTATTCTTTTCTTATTTTGTTAACATCATACTAGTGATGTATGTAAATGATACATGCATCACTATTTTTATAATAAATTAAAACCATGATTATAAAACATTATCTTAAATGTATTTTTACAAAATATATATGTATATATTTTTTTTACAAGAATGCATCATATCACATAAGTTTCCTCTGGTGCCTTGGCGATCAGAGAAAGACATTGGAAGCTCTTCTACCCACTTTCACTTCAAGTTTCACTGATTTTTTAGACGACCATCCAGAACAACGGTGTGTACAGGTTGATAAAATAAAATGCAAAATCGGAAACAAATTATATAATTTAAAATTAGCTTAACTTATTTTGTATATAATTCAAAAATAAATATTTTATACAACAGACTACATACAGATTACATTGTCATTGCCAAATTAGTTTAAAATAAAATACCTTACAAATAAATATCATAAGTTGTAATACTTTTTCAATTTTTCCACTCATGCAACAACACCAAATAAAATTATTTTTTTAAATTATATTGGTTTGAACACAACTAAGCTGTGGGGCAGTTTCTTTGAGTATCCTTTCCTCTGCCAAAGATTTTCCCAAATGTCAATGACTTCAAGCGTCATATGCACAAGAAGCGTGCAAACCTGTGGACTAGCTATTCTTAAATTAGGTTCTGGTGGCTCTTCGACCAATTTACAGCCAGTTAGATTAACGTAGGACATAGTCGGGTTTCTCCTGAGGATGGCACACAGGGACGTTTTTGTAACATTTATATTGTTGCTGAGGGTTATCCTTGTCAGGTTTGGAGCCTGTGACAGGATCTTCTCCACGTCCAGATCTGTGGCTTGGCAAGAACTGAGCTCCAAGGACTCCAGAGTGTAGAAACTTATCAAGGAATCGCTGAAGAAGATCTTATCTATAACGTTAACGCGACCCGCAATAGAATTCTGTGTATTAGAAATATTCAGACTAAGCAGCTGCCTTTGCAGCAAATTTTCTACTCCCTGTCCTCCAATGGGGTTCCAGGATACGTCCAGATTCACAAGAGACCCGCTCGTGACTACGAACCTGAAGTCATCCAATTCGCAATACCTGAGTGCAAGAGTCTGCAACCTTTCGAGTGGCTTCAGTAGTTCGTAAAGTACCTTTTGGCAGCGTCCAGTCAAGGGATTGTAACTTAAATCCAATACGCGAATACTTAACGGTAGAGCCTCTATTAAAGAGAGACAGTTAATATCGACATCACAGCATTGTAGGTGGAGTTCGTCGAGTCCAGAAAGCTGAGCTATCGCGCGATTCAGTAGATCACCTGAGCTGAAAAGTGTTGCTCCAGATAGGTTCAAGGTACGTAAATTTGCTTGGTACCTGAGGCATCGAAGGAGCGGCTCCAACGAGTTGTCCGCATCTAGGCGATTTAAGCGGAAAGAGGAAGTGTTGTCGCAGCTGCGCAACGACTTGAGCATCGAGTCCGTGACGTCTGAAATATGAATAAAATAATTGCAGTGCGCACTATTCTAATTGCACCTATTAAATCTTTCAAATTCAAATCGTCATTTACCTGTACAAAGTGTCTCGCAGACCTTCTTATACCTATCGACGATTGGTAGCAAGTCATTCTGCGCGATTTCTCCGCAGAGTGTGAGCTTGTTTCTCTCGCGTGGTACTTCCTCGAGACTGACCTGATCCGCCAAGGCAATACCATCTACAGTCTTAAATCTGATCTTTGGCCGACAACCAGTCTTCGCCTCAAACTTGTGTTTGATGAGCTCCTCGATGTCGCTCATAGTTTTCCTTTAATTTCAATTATCACGTATCAATCAAGATTATTAATGAACTTTACTTTATCCACGACTAGACTTATACGCACCTCAAATCTCGTAAATGAAGTTTCAATTCAAAGGATTCGCCATCCACGACAATATCGAGATCAATGGTTTCGCTAATGCAGCCAGAGTCCCAGGAGTGTCTCTCTTGGTGGACTGCGGGCGTGAAGATCGGATCGGGCGATATCAAGTGCGTTGGCGAGGGTGACCTCGAACACACGTTTTTGGTAAAACCTTGTTTGAGTAGACTTATTTGGCGAGGTTTCTTTTTTTTAGGCCAATCGTCAACAGTTTTGTCGCTGTCGCAACTATCTTCATCCACAGCAATTACTGGCGCTTTTTTCACCAATTCTCTTTCAACCTGTATAAATATTGTTTAACAGTAATGTAAATTTAGAATTGTAACTGATATTCAAAAAGTCTTAAATTACTATTAACTACCGAAATTTTTTGACGTTTCATATTCTTGTCGACTTCGAACATTGCATCGTCATCATCTTCGTCGTTCTTCGACTTTCTTTTAGCCGAACCCACATTGGTTTCACCGGTAATAGGTGGTGGCAGACCATTGTTGGCAAAGTAAGACGGAGCTCTATCCTTGTGTCTACTAGTAGCAATACCCAAATCGTCCTCGAGCCAGTCGTCGTTGACAAGCATATCCTCACTGTCGAGTAAAGGCGCTGTGATCCTCGACACCTTCTTGCTTGGAACTTTAAGCTGTTGTCGGCCAGGATGATGTAACGCCGCGATCGTCCGCTTGTAGTCCTCACCAGCCGAGATTTTTTCCGGTTTCGCATAGTCTTCTATCGTTTCTACGAAAACGTTTTATAAAATATTATAAGCAATTCTGAAATAATGTTCCTATTAAAAAAAAAAATACTAACTGCCTCTTTCGCAAGTTGCTTCCTCCTCCTCGTCTTCATCCACAAGCGCGTTCCATCCCCTATTTCCTAGGTCTCTCTTTTTCTTCTTTTTCCCTGTGACAGTGGTCATCGCCTGTAATCTCCTCTTTGCAACAACGAACTCCTTGAGTTCTGTTGGGGTCAGATCCCCGACCCTTTCCCTCCACTGCTCGAGGCAGTCAAGTGCACTGTCTCCGGTCTTGGTGAGGAGGTTCGCGTCAGCACCACTATCCAGCAGTAGTTGTATCACTGCTGTGTGTCCATTGGCCGCAGCATCGTGCAAAGCTGTTACACCGTCGCTCATTGCGCCTCCTGGATCGTTCACGTCTGCACCGTGGCGAACGAGCACTCGGACGATGTCCACAAAACCGTGATTCGAGGCCTCGTGTAACGGAGTCCAGCCACAGTTGTCTCGAACCGCGGTTGGGTGCTGCTCTTCTAAGAGCTTTTCCACTACACTGATGTTACCTGGAAGTTATTTGGAAAGTGTATATTGACACCGATATTAAATTTTTTTTAAGTGAAATAATTGCGTTACCTTTAATACAAGCCACATGTAACTGCGTTTCTCCCTTCTCGTTCTTTTTGATGACAAATCTGCCCTTACGGTTAAAAGGCCTAGCTACGTTTCTCACTGGCACTGCAACTGCAGGTACCTCTTCTTCTAGATCAGATAGCTCCTCCAGACATATGTCCGCTCCGATATCGGGCGTGTTCTGCTCTTCTTCTTCGTCATCGTTGTCCTCCTCTTCTTTTGGCAAGCTCTCCATTTTCTCATTCAATCTGGTGATCTCCGCCAGATCCACATCCTCCATCTTCTGCAAATACTCCACAAATTCCCGAAGTACCGTTCTCTCAAGTCCAGGAACTTTTTTACCGTGACTGAGCGCTCGTTCGAACATCTGCCTCACGTCTGGCGATGGACAGTTGGCCTCGGCTAACAACCCTGCCAGGTAGAGGGCTGAACTGCAGGCCTCTTTCGGATCCTTGCAAAGCTCGAGCTCGCGGCGCGCATATGGAATCGCCTCTTCAAGCTTTCCCGCATCCCGGAGTGTCTGAGCTAAACTCGTAAGCGCCGCGCCTAGTTGACTGCTCTTACTCTCCTCGGCGCAACCCAACATACAACGATAGTACTCCACAGCTTTGTCCAGGGATCTGACCGCAGTTGCGGCATCACCCATTTTCTCGTAGAGCTTCTCCTTAACGGCTGAGGAGGACTCTGTCAATAATTGATCTTCTGTTTTGCAGAGTGCTACAGCTGTAAAGTAGAGTAAAATTTTTAGAAAAAGCTTGTGACTCTGGATTTAGTGTTATTTAAAACAATATATCAGTACACATTCATACCAATCTTAAGTAATTTTGTTACTTGTTGCCTAACGGGATCCAGAAGCTTTTTCGATTTGTACAAAGTGTACAACAGTTTCTGTGCCTCCATCCATTCTCCCAATCTTAAAAGTAATTCAGCTTTAAGTAATCGCGCATCAACCTTCAAATAAATGTCATCTACTTTGGCAGCATCATCTAGTTTTTTTAGAGCTAATTCTGTGTTACCCAAACGCTCATTCAGGCCAGCAAGAGCAATGTTAGTTCTATGCATATCCTCATGCAAGTTGTGTTTCTTGCATAACCCAGCTGCCTGTTTTATGAGATTCAGGGCCTGCTCCGTGTCCTTTTGCTGCTCTAACACAAGACCAAGATTGAGTAGCAGTCTGGCTCGCATCATCATCAACTCTGCAACATCTATTTTATTCTCCAACCTGAAATGCAAATAAAAAAATGCTCATATGTCATTTTGATTGTAATAATGGCATTTTATCTGTATAATACAACGGGTCTTACTTATCACAAAGCTTTATGCTCTTTGAAAATGCCTTCTTAGCATCTCGCAATACTTCCATTTTTTTGGTTGTTTCGGAATCTTTTACCAAGCTATCGGCAATTAGTAAATACGTTCTTCCTAATGTAGCGAATGCTCGCTGCTCTTCCGTTAAGTCTTTTAATTCTTTAGCTATTTCTATTAACAATACATTTTTAGTAAGAAGATTTTATATTAGTTAAATTAAACTAAGCATCAATGTTAAAGAAACTTCCATACCTAAATATAGATTTTGATGATGGAGTGCTTTATTGAAGTTCCCAATATCAGCATAAACCTCTCCAATCATTCTATGAGCTATTGCACAGTTTAATTTGTCATTCAGACACTCGCAAGCTTGAAGCTGTCCTTTGTAAGTTTCAAGAGCTTCTTCATACTGCTTTTTATCGTAATACAAGTCACCCAACTTCTTTTGAACGTCGGCGAGCACCTTGACGTTGCCTTCTCTTTGGGCTTTGTTTTTTCGTTTCACCAAACCTTTTTAAATAAATATAATAAATATAAAGATAATGAAGAAATTTAAGTAACATGAACTTTAGACGTTAGGGTTATGATTTCATCTTGATTAAAGACTTACTATCTTCGTCCATTATTCGATAGACAATAATACGACTGGAAAAACTGGCATTTGTTTATTTATGTACAAATTTTGATTTATATAAATACACTTTGCCACTTGTCGTTGTGGGCATACTTGTAGGCATACCTCCCGCCAGAATAACAGCTGAGCGCATAACCTTTCTTTTGCTTGTATTTTTTCAGTCAAGACTAACCTAACATAAAACTGGGTCACGTGGGATATTCTTTGACGAATCGGAGAGCTCGCTCTACCGAGTCAACAGGCAAAAAATTACGTATGTATTTGAATTGGTATTTTCATTGGTAAAAGAAGGAATATAAGTATTTTAAATAAACTTAATGAAAGGATGACAAATTTTCTATACAATTGATAGTTACGCATGTTAAAAAAATTCTGTTTATTTAATCATAACATCCTTACATACTTTTAATATAAAAACATTTTTCAGTAATGAAATTGCTTGAGCTGAGCACAAAGCAAACGCATGAATGTTAACGTGTGTGTGTTTATTTACATTGGTATAACTGTTTATAAATTAACTTAAAGAAAGTAGAAAAGTACGAATAACCTAATGATATTTGGCAAAAATATCTAAATAGCCTTGAAATAATCATCTGTCTTTGTAGTATAAATATGTCCCTCAGCAGACAGGAACTCCAGAATCTCATCCACCACATGAGGAGGAACGCTTGGAGCTACTGCGCTCTTGATCTGATCTCTCTCGGCTCCAAACTCTGGATCGCTATTCTCAATGATATCCAGTACCATCTTTTGTTGGCGGTTAAGGCCAGAGTTTGCATTACCATTGTTAACTGATCCATTTTGCGCTGACTGATTGCCCATAGACTGGTCATTCTGAGCTACTTTGTTAACCATACTGTCTCCCTGAAGACACGTAAGTGTCACCTCCATATGATGTGACAACAGTTCCATTAGATGATCCATGGGCTGGATGTTGACAATCAGTACATAGTGGTCCTCGCCCTGGTCCCTGATCATCCCATGCACCCTGGCATATGAATTGACCTTCACTGGAGACTCGTAGTTGGCTGAATCACCCTCCAACCACTTGAGTCCTGATATGTTTCCTTGAAATCAAGTCGATCGGTTAAAATGCAGTGAAACTAGGAAAATGCGTAGGATATTTTATATAGGTATGCTACAATAGACAATTACCAGTGTCGTCGGAGAATTCGAAGGAGACCTTGGTGCTAGTGGGCTCGATCTTGCGGACGAGTCCGACGAAGGTGATGAGCCTGACAGGAGTGCCCCAGACGGTGAGCTTCTCGCCGTAGCGCACTAGATGTGCTATCATCACTGGCACGCAGTTCTGACCGCGTTTCAGGTTGGATTTGTCCTCGCCGGCGGTAGAATCGTTCACCGTTGTATTCATGAATCCGCCCTCGCCCGCCGTCGAATTATCAAAGTTGTTCCACGACATTGTTGTCACGACTGATTAAAGCACTTGCCTTTAAATTTTTCCAAGTTATAAACAACAGAGAGGCCCGGTTTTATTCAATTTTCGGAGCAAGGTTCAACGTTTGCGCGCCAAATAGTCCAAGTGTGTTTATACAGGAGTATGCGAATGCGAGATGGGCCAACATTTGCGATGTGTATCAGTGTATGGCCGTACTCGGCCATCTTGTGATAAAAAAGTGAACGAAATAAGCGAATGATTTTTGAAAATGTTTATTGTCAATTTTAATTATTTTCTTATGCTATAAGTTGTGCTTAATTTTTCAAATAGATAGATAATAATAAGATAATCCCAATGATAGTAGATAATTACTATATGCTTATTTACGACTATCTTATGCTTCGGCACGTAGTTCGCTTTTTTAAACGCAACAATAAAAACTAAAAAAATTGTTAACTTATTTTATGTAATGATCATAATGGTCAATTTTTTTATATCTATTTTTCTCTAAATTTACGATTATCTCGATCGGTAACGCAGCAACCTCGCTCATAAGCCTCATTTACATGACCGACTCCATCAACCTCTCAGTAGGTATCTCAATCCCTTGCAGTGCCAACGTAAACTCGTAAAACTTCGTTTCTGGAATACCTCATCCACATGCACGCTCATAATACATCACGGACAAGGCACACATTTACGCGTGGCCAGGCTATTCCTGGACGCACACGTACGCGTGCTCGAGTTTCCCGGAACTTGACGCCCCTCCCTCGCGAGGTCCAACCTTCAAATCTTGCGTCCAGGATCTTAGGATTTTCGAAATCCTCGACATCGAGACTACATCGCCATCGATGGCTCGAGAAATATATAGGATCATGCATAATCCCGCGGAGCTCTAGTGCAGCTCAGTGGCGCATATGCGAGAAAGAGCGAGGGGGCGCGAGCGCAGTAGTAGTAGTAGTGGAGCTCAAGTCAGCATAGTATACTTACTAGCAAAGGTTGGCAGAACTGCCGATTGATCGTGGACGCTGGTATACCAAGAATTCGTCGGAGCGAGCGAGCGAGCGAGAGCGTTTCTCCGAACGACAGCAGTGCACAGCAGTCCGCCGCGCAGTCACTTGCTGCGTTAGCTCGCCAGCTCCGTCCGTGCGCAAGCTGTACATACTATATACATAATCTAACCTCTCGGGCAGGCGCGTCCCGCGTTGTTTCTCGTTGTATTCTCGATCGACTGCTACAATCGAGAGACACGAGCTAGTGCAATCAACAGTATAATAGCTCGCGGATCGAGCGTAGGTGTACCCACGTCTCCGTCGATCGCGACGCGGAGACGCCATAGCTAGCGAGAGGAGCGGCGCACTAGCTACCTACTACTTACTTACCTACCTACATGGCGCACGACATTCGGCCCTCGTAGCGCTGCTACGCTTCGTGACAGTGCCCTGGACCTTTTTCTACGTTGGATTATAGTACGCGTTCGACGCACGTTCCTATATGTTACGAATCGTATCAAGAGCAGTGAGTGAGTAAGCCTCTGCAGCAGGAGAGAAGACGCGCGCGAGTGTATGTGTGAGAGAGAGAGATATATACATATAGGTATATACTGCTGTTGCTGCTTAGCTGTGTGTGTCTGAGCACAGACGACGCGAGAGGCGCACACAAAGACAGATCGAGTGAGTGAGAGAGATAGAGCCACACGACGTAGCCACAACCTGCGGCCAGGAGCTACGCGGACTATGCGACGGGGGATAAAGTGCCGGAGGCACCTGCTGCTCAGGGTGAGTACATATATATATTTTTTCCTCGCTCCAAAACGTCTCTCGACTCCTCGCGCTCGCGCGCCACCGTCGCTATATATCTATATAATAATGCATGCATACCTATATATTAGCTACTTATTACCGAGCAAACAGCGCGCGCTCTCTCTTTCTCTGTGTGTGTGTGTGTATGGCTGTTTGCGCGTTTCCCGGAAAATTCTTACGTCAAGCGCGTGTTATTGGATTATCAATAGACGGAACAGTTGTTGACCCTTGCAGCAACGCGAGAGGGACAAACATCGTCTGGTATATGGTGTACGCTTGTGTGCGCGCATGTCTGTGTTTTTCTGTTGTTTGTTCGACCACATACTCACTGGCCTGTTTTGAATTCGGCTGCTACTGTTGCTCTGATTATTGGCGTAATGCTGTAACGAGGATTAGAAATTGACGATTCGTAAGAAGCTCTCTACTACTACACATTACACTCTTACTCAACGTTGAGCAACTTTGGCCGAAATCTGCGTAAATCGTTTGAGAATGTTTTCTCATAATGAGCCTTTCACGCTTCGAATTAAACCACCTCGCAGTCTGATGGCGAAATCCTCGTCACCGTAATAAATAAGAAGAAGAGCATCATCAAAACAATCATCAGCCGCTTAATATCAAACCATCTGTTTACGCGCATGAGCGTGATTCTATGTGGCATGCAGGTATAACCCGGAGTTCGGCTGATGGCTAATTAAATCAATCGGTTGAGGTGCGCTGCGCATAGCGGCCAGAAATCTCGACGATGGTCTCGCGATAACGCGTAATAATTCTTATCCTTACCGGGAACGCGAGATTCCTTTGAAAATACACGGCAATAACGGTGCTGCCTCCTCTTGCGAGTCGCGTGAAGCTGCTGCGATACAGGAGAGAGAGAGAGGAAAAAAAACCGAAATTTCGATGCGCAGCCGAAGAAAATTCCACTGCTGCCGCCGCCGCCGATTAGTACCTATATAATATGGAATTCCCGGGACGCTGCTGCTCTCGCTCGCGAAAAATCGATGTAATTTTTTCTCTTACTCGCGCACGCGTTTATTGACTTTTCCAGGTCAACAGGATAATCGAAAGAGCTTGCTCTTTCACGGGAATATAAAACCCTTGGAGCTCTCGAGAGAAAGAGAGATGTAAATGAATTGATTTGATTAGAGGCTAACGTCCGGCTTGTGTATTCCTGCGATTCTTAATTTGGCGCTACTGAATTTCAAATGTCTTCTATGTTAATCTTTTATAGGAGGAATAACCTTTGATATACGCCTAATTATCACTCGCTCTCTTCGTATTCCTTTTATTTATTTATAACGTCGGACGTCGGTGTATCTATCTATACTGCTGCTGCAAAATTCGAGAGGGAATATTTAGAAAAAGCAAGTAATTGAATATACAGAGGCTGGCTGTCTCTCTGATATACCGATTTTCAAACGCGACTGCATTTTTCAAGAGGAGGTCTGGACTCGATGTATAAATTATTAAACGAGCCAACGTAAATATACAAGCTCGGAGAGTCTCGGCAACCGAATTATAAATACATTCATAGATAAACAACATATTATCGAGGCTCGGGTATGCAGCGCGCGGCGCCGAGGTTCGATCACTCGGGGCTTCCGATAACGGCGTCGATTCAAAGGAAAACGCGCTCGATCAATCCTCTTTAGCTTGTGTTTTCGCTATACTGCAGCGAAGCGTCGAAATCGCTGCGGAATCTATCGCCTTATAAATTCCCGATAAAAATCTCATCGGGTTATAAACAAAAATAAAATGCCTTGCGTCTGCCGGACCTGAATCAATAAACATCAGAGACGCACTGCAGACGGACAAAAGCAGCGGAAATTCAAACTCGGCGTAGGCGCGTAACTCCTCAGGCCCCGTCTCTGATGGGCATTTGTGTGCACAAAGGCTCGGAGGGCCCGAAAATCCCGGCAACACATGCGCGCGCGCGCGGCCGGGGAAAAGCCGAGACCTGATGGAAAAAATGTGGCCTGCAGAGAGAACAGAAGGGACTCTGATGCTTCGTGTATGGTATACACCCTCCTTTTTGCTTCTTCTGAGAGAAGAAGCGCATCAGGTACAGGCTGCTCAGAAACTCGGTGAATTTTCTGCTCTTCCGTTTTCTCTGTGTAAGCTCTCATTCCTGAGCTCGGGTAAATTTGAATTTCCAAAATGCATTGTCTCTCGCACGAGCCTGGCGAAGAAGAATTGCAAGTATATATATAGGATTAGAATCCGAGGTAAACAAGAAAAAGAACGCTGAAGCTTCAACGAGTTGGAAAATAGGCTCTATTGAGCTCGGTGTTTTCATTTACGAGGAAACCGAGAGCGCCTGCGGCTATCCATTTGTGCTGTGTGTATATATAAAACAACAAGTCGTCGGGTCGTTCTTTGAACCAGATTAGCATATCCCAGTCGTTCAATCAGACCTCGAGAAAGAGAGAGATAGATAAAGGAGGAAAACAACCCATCTCTCAGGTATAATCGATCCCCAGCCTCTTTCTCTCTCTCGGCGATACTGGTAACTCCAACGAACTAATTTAAAAAAATGAACATCAACACTCGGCTTACTATATCTATCAGGAAACCTGATCCTATTCAATTCGCGCTCTCGCGAAGCACCGTGATTTTATTTAAAACAATAGTTATTTAAAAATATTTCGATGTTACATAGCCTTCGCGCATGTATATGTTCGTATCATATTGCATCACAGCTGTGAATAACGCGATGGAAAAAGCCCACCCATTAGCCGCACTATATACCTTTCCAACCTTCAAAACCGTCTATTTAAATCCCAACGCATCCCCCTTGGAAAGAAAAAAAAAACTACAAAAGATCCCTTCACACAGAGAGAGGCATCACTTTCGGTAGAGGCTGTACCAAGCCGGCGGCGGCTCTCGGTTCCCACTTTTCTCAGACATACACGGCGTTCACACAAAGATTCCTGAACTACGGCGTCGGTGGCTCTTTATGCCGGCCGCTCATTCTTGCGATCACGCGCGGCTGGAAAATTCGTAAATTTGTCGTGCCGCCCCGTGATCGGCAGGTGCGAGAGACGTGTCCGCGCACTGCACGTGTGTGTATAGGAGGGAAAATTAATAGATTCCAAGGCACAGGTTGCTTTTTTCCCACGTGGATTTTTATTCTTCTCTCTCCTTGGATCTTTGATGCGCGTCTATTTATACCGTGTAACCCAGCAAAGCGAGTTAGGGCTACTTTGTGGTGTATATAATAGGCGACACACTGAACACGGGCATTTAATTCGTGGATTAACATTGAGCGCACGGAAACAGCGTGGGCTGTGATTGTTGACGAACTATTCTCGAAACGTTCGCTAGATATTAGTGAAATTAGGTGGCACTTTGCGATTCGTATATAATGAGGTTTCATAGAATCAAGGAATATAATTGCCTATTTGGTATATACTCTCGCGGCCAAACTAAATATGGAACTGTCTGTCATTTATCTAACAATTACAATTCAGTTCGATAAACGACGATTAATCGGCAATTAAAAGGCTTTTCCAGCGCCGGTGCATTAACTATTCTTCGTTTGCGCTAATTCAGTATATAAGCTATTTTCAGAAAAGTCTCTCTCTCTCGATATTCTCTGGATATTAGAGAAGCGGTTCACTGCAGCAGCGACTGCAATCAGAGTGCGAACGCGCAGCAGCGTCTCTTTGTACTTACACGCTCGAATTCGCTGCGATAAGAAAGTAGTCTCTCTCTCTATACACATACACAAAGTGAAGGCGCACAGGTAACTGTATGTGTGTAGGAGAAAAGCAAGCAACGAAAGCGGGAACATCGGACGTGTAGCATTAATTGAAGATCGTCGGCCAGTTCCCCGAATCCCGGTCGCGGGGACATTCCGCAGCTGAAACACACAGCATCAGAGAGAGAGAGAGAGGCAAAACAACAACGAGATGCGGCAGTAGCTTGGAAATCCGCCGAAATCCACGCGGTCAGTGGAAATTTCAATATCGCGAGAGAGAGCTTGGGATGCTCGTTAGGACGACGACAAGACGCGGAAGGAGAGAAAAAAATGGACGCTGGTTAATTAAAAACTCTCGGTTACATGCGCTCGATGTTGATGCTGTGGCTGCTGCGGTAGGAGGGGAGAGCGTATGTGTGTATATATACAGAAAAGGAGCAACGAGAAGCAGAGAGTCGTATATACGTTTCTTCTTTCTTCGCGGTGTTGTTGATCGTGTATATGTGTTGTGCGCGCACGCGGATCTGCGCTAAAATTATCCCCCCTGCCGCAGCGAAACGAGCGTTGGGGAGCCGAGGCTAATTTTCATTCACGCAGCGAGACTCTCTCGGTTTCTGCACTACTACCTTTAGGTCCTCTATATAGATTCTGATTCGTAACTTTTCATTCTCATGACGCAGTATATAGTGAGAGGAGATACACGAATTTCCTCGTCCGTTATAGCAGCAGCAGCAGCAGTATAACAGCAGGCAGACTTTGCTCGCGCGCTTCTCTCTCTCGCTCCCTCTCCTCCTCTGCTTTTCTCGGAGCAGCTCGAATAACCGGGGCTCGCTCTTTACGAGCGCAGCGCCCTTTTCTACAGAAACGCATAGCTCGGCTCTCTTCTCTCTCTCTCTCTCCGCGTGTTTTCCTCTCTTCGGTTGTGTGCTGTGCTTCTCTCCTCTCTTTCCCTCTGCGCGTGCGCGCGCTCGACTCTCCTGCCGCCGCTGCATTTATTAGCGAGAGAGAGAGAGAGGGACTATGCTGCTACGCGTTCGCTGCACACGCACACGCAAGACGAGCTTCTCTTACTACCCAGGCTCCTTCTTTTTTTCGAGAGAGAGAGAGAGAGAGAGAGAGAGACGCTGCCAGGGAGCTGCTGCTGCTGCATGGATGCTTGTCTCTGTATTATACTCTCGAGGCTTTAGGCTTCGCCTCCACCGATCCTCTTTTATTTTCGACCGATGCACTTCGTATAACTCAAATACTGTTGGATCATTCAGTTATCTCCTGCGGCCTGCAGGAATCAGGAGCTGTTATCTCTCTCTCACTCCCTGTTTGTTTAGCGTGTAACGCGCCTTGGTGTGTTGTCGGCCCTCACTCTCTAGAGAGTTTCTTCGCTTATACAAAGAAACACTAGCTCTTTCTCGCTCTTTGTAATATATACACTGCATACATCGCGAGAAACTTTCCTTCTTTCGTAACTGTACCTACAGCTCAAATTATTACATATTTTTTCATTCACGCATATACTACAAGCCGGTCCTTTCACGAAATCACACTGTACGCGTGTCCGCGATCGGTTATAGATTTGAAAGAGGAAATTACACTTGAGCGGGTGATTTCATCCGGCGCCGTTTTTTGGCATCGGATCGGTAAACGGCGTCGCGAAAAATTGGCGAGGCGCAAATTTTGAAATCTAATATTCTCTCGCTCTCGCGTATACGGCAACAACGAGAGAGAATCGACAGCGCGATGGAGACGACTATTTATAGGAATAATACAATTCCAAATCCATTTATTCATTATAGAAACTCGATTGCGAAATGCCCGCGCGCGGCCGTTCTAAATTGGGAAAGTTTCACGGAATATGTCAATATTATTTGATATGGGCGATATATATCGGCAGCGCGCGAGACCCAATCGATATATACTCCAATTTTCGCAAGTGCTTGTTCGAACATTGACAGCGACAATAATAGTATCAGCAATAACAATAATAATAGTAATGAAAATAATATGCTAACGAAGGGGGGGGGGAAATGTGATGCATCATTGTGGCACCTTTTAAAAGTACATTAAAACCCGAGAGAGAGAGAGAGAATTCCCGAGAAATGTAGTAAAAGCAAAATATATAGAAAGAGAGAGAGAGGATGGATTTTTACTACGTTCATAGCTCTTATACTCGGCAGGCTGTGTGAAAGAGTATACTCTTTTATCGGCGAGATCTCTGCGCGTACCTGTAAATATTCAGCGCGTCACGTAACTCGCCGATAAGACGCAGCAGCAGCAGCAGGAGCATCCTATACTCGTATCCCGGCAAATTAAAAGCCGAGAGAGAGAGAGAGAGAGAGAGAGAGAGAGAGAGAGAGAGAGAGAGAGAGAGAGTATCCGAAAAAAAGAAGGATCTTCGGATCGACGCAACCGGTGCAATTAACGCGCTCGTATAACGATAAATCCGCGTCGTTGTCTGCTGTGTAGACTCTACACATATAAAAAAGCCTTGGCGGTCCATTAGAAATACATGAAAATTCCAGCGCGTGAATAGTAAAACCCGATATTCCGGGCCTGCAGTAAAAAGCAGCGGCAGCCTCGCTTGTATATAGAATCGAGAAGGAAAAAGGATGAGGCAAAGAAGAAGAAGAAGAAGAAGAGGAGAGAGTCTTGCATCCTTATCTCGGGTCGACTCTCTCTCTCTGCGAGCGGATCGGCGCAATAAATCGGTGCGGAACACGACGAAAATCCCTGCGGCCGTTTAGACGCCAATTAAAGGCTCCGGGAAATAAATATGAGAGGAGGGCCCGACGCCATCAGGTAGACAAGAGCCTGTTCAGCTATATATACCATACGCGGGAGTGAGAGAGAAGTGAAAAGAGCTGCTGTACGACGACGGGACAAGGACGAACGTCGGCCCTCTAATGGCTCTAGCCCTACGAGAGATTTTCCCTTCGAGTTAAGCTTCTTTATCCTCTGCGGCAATCTCGCAGCTATTGGCGCCAATGTTATTCCACGAGCGTGCGGTGAGTTGGATTAAATAATTTCGAGTTATATACGGTTATATTCTAGCCCGCGCGCGCGGACCGGTTCTCGAATATGGAGCAACGCACGGAGAAAGAAGGATCATCTCTTTTTGAGAGGGAGGCTCCGATCGCCGCTGGCATAGCGCAGAAAAACGAACGCGCTCCAGATTAAATTATTACCTAATAACAGGCCTGGAAAGTAGCCGCCGCCGCCGCCGCCTCAACTCAAGGGCCAGTGGCGCCTCTGACGCATCTTGGTCGCTGGAGTCGAGAGAAGAAAAAAAAGGAATGCAGACGAGGAGTAAAAAAGTAGGCTCCGGGTAGTACACTCTCAAGGTTCTGTGTGTGTGTATGTCGTGCGGATAGATAATTCGGCGCCCCCAAGTTAAGTGCACTTAACCGATGTCGCCGGCCGATAGCCTATCTCGGGGCCATCTCGCCAACTTCCTGCTTCCTATACATATGCCCAGTTCTTTTCCCAAAAAGCTTTAGGGCTCTATATACCTGCGCAAACCTATATCGATTGTTGTGACTGACGACGACTTTCTCTGATGCTGGAAGCTTCCTTGAGAGATGTGTTTTTCCATAAAGCTTGTCTTGGCTCAGCAACAACGCTGCTCAAGGTATATTATTATACACGTGCGCGCACATGCAACACACCGCGTACAGAGAGAGGCAGCAAAGAGTTGAGCGCCAGCAACGAGCCTACGGGTAATCCAGGCATTTAAATTCCGCTGCACGAGAGAGAGAGAGAGAGAGAGAGAGAGAGAGAGGAGAGATGCGCAGTAAACTGCTGCTTGGCTTCTGGGAAGACCCCTGGGACGCGTGCTTCGACGAAGCCGCGACGGGCCAATGCAGCCTCTGCATATACTGCTCTCGCGGCAGCTTCCCGGAAGACACCTAAAACGCTCTGCGCTACGGCTACCGGCTGCTGCTGTTGTTGCTTCGCGTTTAGAGACTATGCGTTTGCTACACACCGCGATGTTTTCCGTATGGAACGCTCTGATAATATTTCGCGAGGCTCTGTCTTTCTCTCGACTTGTCGAAATTTTGCAGACGGGCTCGTTAACGAAGAAGAGCTGATGGGGGCAAGAAAAATTATTCTTGCATAACTCATCTCTCATCCTCCGAGAATAATAAGGAAGGAATGAAAAGTTGTCGTTGTTGAAAGCTCCTTGGCATTAAGTAGCTGGCTTATATATATATACGTGTGTATAGCTATATACTTCCTTTCGAGAGTGAGAGAGAGAGAGAGAGAAGGGATTGTTAACGCCTGACAAGCGGCTGCTTTGCTTCGCTTCTTTCTTCTTCTGTTGGCGAAGCACACGCACAAAGGGCGCCATTGTTTTTCGAAGCTTGTCACCGTTCATTGTGCGCACCTGTCCGCTACTGCTATTCTTTCCCCCAATTTTCGCAAACACGTTTGGGACAGGTTACACAGAACCTGCGGCTCTCTCTCTCTCTCTCTCTCTTGAAATCATTATGTATTTTATACAGAGAGAACACCGTGCGATACGATGTTAATTTCCTCGTAACGATCACGCGGCCGTTACATGCTTATACTCTTCTTATAAAAGCGTCGATATACATGCAACACGAGCCGCCGACAACTGTCAACAAGAGGTCGCGACATCTTCGATTGAGCAAGCTTGACTTTTCCCGCAAGTATATTAGCGATAAGAATTGAAAAGTTGCGCGCGGAGCGATATTGTATTATTATATTGGCTACAAAAGAGATCCGTCTCGTTATATACTTATTGCCGTATCAAGACAATGGTCGAATGGATTTCTCGATAAGCGAGGGCGACCTTGCAATTGATAAAAAGAGCGCCGTCAGTTGCTCTCTCTCTCGGTGCATTGTTTGGCTAAACAATGCGAGAGGTATTATAATACACTCGGTGTGGCTTTGGCTCTTCGGGAGAATTGGTCCGATCGCGCGAATTTGCTCTTATTTCCGATAAAACGAGCGAAATATGCGCTGAGCTGTGTATAACACGTGCGCGAACAACACTTTGACGTGTTAGAAAGTGTGTATTATATTATTAGTTCTCGCAGGGCTGCTCGATGGGTATACTCGTAATGGTTACAATAAAGTTTCTGATGCGCTCGTTCTACTATAATCGAGGCTCGAAACTTGCTAATCGAGTGTTTCCAGACGTTGCCACTAAATTATCCGAATCTATAGTTACATATAATAATGCATTACAAGACAAAAATTAAAAAATTCCTGCCATAGTTCATATCTGGCAAGCTTGAAAAGAAAAGTCAGAGAGTATTTTCTTTCAAACGAAAATCCTCGCGGCATATGCAGTGGTCGTCAAGGGTTTTGAGTTTCCCTGCGACTTTCCCCTCCTCTCCGAAAAGTATCCGTCAACGTCGTCGCACGTGTACACACAGTCCTCTCGGAATTAGAATTCAAAGTAAGCCCGTAAATACGCGCACGAGAGAGCCTATTTCTAGGCCCATTTCCAGCTCGGATTCTGGTTTCCCGCGCGCGCGCCAACGATGATAAAACAAGTGTTAGGAGGAATACGAAAAGCAGTACATGTATATATATAATAATAATACGAGTATATACTGATGCAGAGACACAGAGACGACGGCTGTTCGCGCGGCGCATACTAAGGCCCGCCTTTATATTCGAGCGCACACACGTGACCCACTCGAGACGCGCGCTGGATTACGTATTCGGAGAGCTATATGCTCAATTGCTACTCGTATACGCTATATACTGATGTGGGGGAGGAGGAGAAAAAGGAATACGACGATTTTGTGGGAAAGCTCTGCGGTGAAGGAGAGCTGAGGCGTGAGTGTGTATTATATAAGATATATGGGGTGGGAAAAACGCGTGACGTTCCGCGAACGTTTATTAATTATTATATATCGTTCGGCCTTTAAGTTGAAGTCTTCGATTTTTCTCGTCGATCTCTCGAGCTATATAGAGAATTCGAATCGACTCCACCTTTTCCCTTGAAAATAATGCTCTCTCTCTGTCTCATGCATTATTGAGACGCGAACGGCGGAGATTTATATGCGAAGCTCTCGCAGCTTGAGATAAGCAAGAAGAAGAAGAGTAGAGGACGAGACAGTATAATACACGTCTAATCTCGGGGATTTATAAAGCAGTGAGTATCGATCGCGGAGAAGCAAAAATCGCCCACGCGGTCCTCGAAACTCTTTCTCGACGCACTCGATGAATTATTCATTCGAGGCTCGATCGCGTTGTTGTTGCTGGCTTCCATACGCCGCGCGTATATCCTCTTTATTTTATTTGTCTACTTCTTCTTCTTCTCCTTCGAGTCTTTCCTCGGTTTATACGCATCGAGCCTATGCGCGTCGTCCGAAATAAATTACCAAAAAGTACCGAGTCCGTTGGCTTCTTTGTCTCATATCACTATCTCCGAAAATCGCGAATTATCCACTAATTCAATTTCAGGATCAAAATAACAAGAGATGTTTTCCGCACAAAGGGCTCATTGACGCGAAAAAGCACGGACAGCTTCGTAATATGCATATAGCGATATCCTCGTGCAGCGGCGATCGCCGAGGCTGTCCTTCCCCCCACTCCGCTGCTACAGAAACATGCGCGTACTATACTGATGGAGAAAGCCGAGCGCGAGATTTTCAGTCCGAGTTTTCCCGGGGACCAGCCCGGGCTTCCAATATTCAGTTACAGCGCTGCAAGCGCGCGTATATACAATATACATGCTTTATACTTTTCGTTTCCCTGCGTGCATGCGTACTTTGTGTATACTACAACCAACCCATGCGAACCTATACATGCGGCTTGCTTGTTTGTTTGCAATTTGGTGAGTGCTTTTTTCCGCTGCAAAACATAAACACTGATGAATTTTGAACGACCGTCTTTGTCTCCATCGTCGTAACGAACGTTATACACTAGTAGACCCTCGAAAAAGCCTCTCCCCGAGGAAAACCCAAGCGCAGCAATTCGTCAGTCCTTATCGTTAATCTTATCTCACCGTTTTTTCTTCTCTCTGTTTCAGTGATGGGAAGAGGAGAGCTGCCGCAGTGCGATGCCGGCTTCAGCTCTGAAAGAGCAGCGGAAGCTAGAAGAACAGTGCTGCGCTGATCGTCGCAGCGGAAGCATCAGCTCAACGATGAAGCCAAGCCGAAGGTGTCACGGAATCGGCTGGAAACTGATCCTGCTCGTACTGCTCGGTTGTCTATTTGGCCCGCCTAAGAGCTGCCTTGCCGTCGACACTCAGCGTTGCGCTATTGGTCTCAAGACGCCAGGACGTGAGTTTTCTTCTTATTTATCCATTGAAAATTCGAATCGCATAAATCGCATCCAGCGCGACGAGACGTGGGAAAGGAGCGAAGCATGTGCTGCTGCTGCTGCAGCAGTCGCAGAAATTCGCGAGGGGATTTATAAATAAAACATGCACTGCTTGCTGGCTGGCTGGCTGCGCCAGGCTAAATCCATAATACATCTATATTTAATGCGGACGCAGAGAGAGAGAGAGAGAGAGAGAGACAAGAGATGGATGGATTCGCGACGTGAGTCTGCGCGCACTTTTGACCCGTCCTCCTCCTGTGTGTGTCTTCTTATGGTTATATTCGTCAGTGCGCAGGTATACGGTTTCGCGGAAACTACTACTATTCGAATTTCGTTTCGACGCGACTCGCGCGCGCTGCCTTTCAATTATGCATGTCGCCTGATCCGAGACGACAACGAGTATATAGAGTTCTTTGCTCAAAGTCAATGGCCTTTTCCTCAGCAGCGCGGATTGTATATTATAGATCGTCAGACGTAGAAAAGTTGCATGTAAGCAGAAGCTTTAACATTTCTTCTTCTTTTTTTTCTTCGCAGGAACGTGGCCAGCGGGTGACATCGTCTTGGAACATGGAAATCCACTGCAAATCCTGTGCATCCTTAACCAGTCGTTCATCGAGTCGTCGTTCCCGGGCAAGAATTCGTCGGACCTCGTCTTCTTCAAGGGTCAGCGTCAGGTCGAGCCTGAGTTCATTACCGTCGTCAACGAGACGACGCTACGATTGGACATAAGCGAACCTCCGCCCGAGAATGCTATGTATTATTGCAAGCTCAGGCTCGACGAGACTTACGACAAGAACTACGAAGCAGTCTGTCTCAACAAAGTCGTCGTCGGATGTAAGTTTTACATGTGTATTAATTATATGTCGGAAAGAAGCTAGCGTGAAGTTGAGTCGTGAATATTTCATTTAAAGCCCGATCGGATATTCCCTTTGTTGCGGTTGCTGCTCTCTCGTGTTGCTTTAATTATTGTTATTTCCGAAGAAGGCTTTAATAATGCACTTCAAGCTTGTAAACACCCTGAGCTCTCGCTCTGATCATGCCAAGGTGTACGACGAATCGAATAAATGATTCTATAACGCGGAGTACTGTTCAGCAAGCTTTTCATATTTATTTATTTATTTATTAAAATTTAACGGGCTTCCCAAGCTTTTACAAAAGTTTATATACAAACATGATATTAATATGTAATAATATAACAATATAGAAATTATAAAAGTTACAAATTATTATAGAAAAGCAAAGTTAAAATTTGAAAAATTGAAGTTAGTATAAAGCATCGTATATATTCTGCATGTGGGTTTCATTTTTATTTTTCGAGCTCACGTCTCCGTGATATGTTTTTTAACGATGTGCTCGCTATTTCAATCAATCGATAAGGTAAACATGTAACGAAGGGCTTCCGTTTTAATATTTTTTATTATAGATATGAAGTTACACGGGAGAAATTTGATTATTGAATCCAATCCTGTACTGATGGTTATCATTAATTTGATATTGCCAATCCATATAACTTATAATGATTATTGTATTGGATTCGTGTGTCAAAAGTGCTTCAGTGATTTATATTCAAACTCATTTTCATCGTGCTGCAAATCAATAATTTGATATATGGATTAATAACTTTGTCGTTGATTTGCTAATATGAACTTCAATGATTAAAAATTAGTCGATTTTTTAATTTTAAAGCCGGCGGAGAAGCGCTATATTAATTTCAATAAATTTAATTTAATTTGCAATTAATTTGATGAAAATGAGAAAAGTCTCATTGAATATAGCCATTTTTAGTACAAACTAGACGTAATTAGAGAAAATGTATACTAATTTAATTGCTCAAGGAAATATTGAATTAACTTTATAATAATACAGAGTATAGGAAAAGCAATTTCGACACTATAATTGCTCAGTAATTTTCCCCCTAAAATTCGAGAATATCAGCTAAGCGGCTTCTACGACGAAATGACACTGCAAAATGTCCTGCTCGCAATCGTTTTTCATCAAGAGCCTCGGCCTAGGCCTCTACTCCCTCGCACGCTCTCAATAAGTCATAAGATCTCTTATCGAGCGCTTCCCCGAAAAGCCGATCGCTCGCGACTGCAGCGCGTGTACTCGGAAGTCAGTCGAGCCGCGTTTCAACAAACATTCATCCTCCTCCTCGTCGTCGTCGTCGGACGTAAAATCGAAGATCGCTACTTACACGGCAGTCGCGTGCATGTATAAAAAAGACTTGGGACAGAAGACGATGACTCGGTTTGACGCGAATGCAAAAGTCGGTTTTATTATCGCCGGGGTCCACACGTGTTGCTCTCTCGATAAGACGCAGAGGAGAGATAACTTGTATACGTCACTCTCGTGCAGGCGATGAGTGACGCGATAGTCGAGAATGCCGACTATTTGTGCACGGCTTTTTCGGCGATTCAGGTACGCTATGCATTTTTTTTAAAGACCGAAATGACGCCAGTTGGCTACGTGAAAGTTTTTTGAAAAATATTAATTCGATCAAATTAAACGGCAAATCAGAGGTAGCTCTCACTTTTACCCTCGCTTTTACCTGCAAGGGGGGCAAACGCCGCTCATTAGGGACGATTTCTCTACATTTTTTATATACTTCGGATATTACGCTGACGAGTATTTTTCTCTATATTTTAAAAAAGAAATGGTATAATTTTTATATGTTCACTTTAAAAGCGAAGAGCTGAAATTGCACAAATTGATAGAGGATGAAAAATTTCACTAAAATCATCAGAAATAAACGTGAAATTTGAAACTGTCCACAGTCAAAGCTGAAGAGCCTCGTAATTTCAACTGCGCCTCTCAGAACTGGGAGAACTTGACGTGCACTTGGGATCCGCCGCACAACTACGTGGACACAGCCTATTCGATTACGTTCAAGCTGCCGGGTCGTGCGGGAGGTCGCAAGCTCTACGCCTGCCCTACAGATGAAGACAAACACAGGAATATTTGTCACTGGAGCTCCGCCACGAATCCCATCTATAGGCAGCCCTACGAGTACTACACCTTTTTCCTCTTCGGCAAGAACGCTCTTGGAAACTGGTCGGGCTCTTACAAGTTCCATCATTTTGCTCATGGTAAGTTTTCTCCTTTTATAATCTTATACTACTACATCCAAATGCATTTTCCATTTATTTCAAAGTAGCTCGCAGTTTATTCGTGAAAAATTTAGTGTACCTTCCTCGATTATACATTTTTAAAGCTCTCCACTCTATGCTTTTCCGCCTGAAAAAGGGATTGAAAGAGAGAGAGAGAGAGAGAGAGAGAGAGAGAGAGAGAGAGAGTGCGCTCGAAGCAGTGATCTTCCTGAAAGAATATCAGACAGCTTTTAGTCTTTTCTGTTTGTTAGCATAAAAACTGCGCTCTCAAAGGAGCTTTCGCCAGGTCGAATAAAAAATGTTGTTGCGGTACAGTTTGTCAAGTCGTGTTTTATTTTTGCAGTGATTCCGGCCAAACCAACAAACTTGACGGTGGTCAACAAGACGCTCGACAGCGCGATGCTGCACTGGACCGTCTCCTTCCCGATGCAAAACTTTCCACCGGGACTTCACCATCGAATTGCTCACCAGAGCCAGTGGGACAGCCGGGATACTTGGCAGGTAATTGCGAAATCGAATGTGAATTATGTTTTAAACTCTTATTTGTTTTCACAAACTACTGGTAAAATATGCCCCTACGACAATCTTGTTTAGTAAACAGCACTTGTTTAACATTGCAAACAGCTTCGTAAGTAGTACCGAGAAAGCTGAGTCGCGCGTATTTTACCAGATGTAACCATGTTGAATTGACAAACAATTTATTCCCACGCATTAAATTATCGAGGAATGAAGATATTAACCGAGAAATCGTAGATAGTAATGCAACTGTCCATACGCAGAAGAAAATACTTCCTAAAAGTACTCCACTTCTGAAGCAGCAAGTCACCCGATCACCAAATAAACGGCATTCCTTGAGATAATTGCGTTATAAGTACTCAATATAGTCCGGCTGTGTGCTGCGCCGGTTCTTCTGCGTAAGCCTGCTGTTTACTATTTTCGAGGAGGCCTGAGTGTCGGTTTTCATGGAAAAGCTAGAAAAGCAGCGCTCCGCCCGATAAGGCAAATTGATGCGTCGAGAAATCGGGTCGCGTGCTCCCGCGCGCTAGGAAACTTGATTTTCTGCTGAATGCCTCGCTATGTTCGTTACGTGCTTCGAAACATTTTGTGATGATTTCCTGATGACGCTGTTGCAGGTAATTAATATTACGGATGAGCCGCACAACTACAAGAGGTATTACAACCTGACGGGACTGAAGTACTCGAACGCGATATACGACGTCCGGGTGTACGTCAAGAGCGCGGTGGCTATTGGCGAGGACAAGTGGGGCAACTTCAGCGATGTTACCTTCCGCACACCCGCCAGAGGTAAGACTTGGTCTTTTTCTTTACTCAAGATGGATTTATTTCTCTATTGCTTATGTTAATAATAATAACATCTGAGGATAATTATGGTTAAAACTCAAATTTTTACTTTATCAGTACCGGGCCAGTCGCCGCGTGTGGATGTAGGTTGCTTCGAGGTCACGGAGAACAACATGAACCGAGATGTCTATCTGTACTGGCAGTCGATTCCAGCGTACCTCGAAAATGGTAACAATTTCCGCTATCAGGTGTCCCACGTTGAGGAGAATGGACAACGAGTCTACCTCGCACCCAACGAGACGACCCGTACCTACGCCAAGTTTCGCGGATTGGGTCATCACAGCAGTTATCACTTCGAGATCGTAGCTAGTAACGAGGTCGGCATTTTGGACAAACCCGCCCGCATCTACGTGCCCAGTCGCAATGCTCGTAAGTTTGGCAAATACAAAAAATCAAAATGTTGTTCTTTACATTTGACGCTAACGTTAATATGTCTTGTTTGTATTTGTCTAGTACCGAAAGAGCCGGTGTCCTTCACCAAAATTGCATTTGACGACGGACTGTACGAGTTATCTTGGAAACCTCCGGTTGGCGGCGACGTTGAGATAAAGAACTACACTATTTTCTGGTGCGAGAACGACCGAGATCGTCCTTATCAATGTCAAGTAAGTGCCTTACACACGATTCTGTGCAAGCCGTTTATCGATTTTTCTTGAAAACGTTATCAGTGCATTTTTCACATGCAAAGAGATAGATAAGGCTGTGAAGCAAACAAGAATATTTCATAAATACTCGTATATTCTTAATTGCTTAATTTTATGACGTTGATTTAACACATTTCTTCTATGAATTTTAAGGGCTATCTCGACTGGCTGCATGTCTCGAAGTCAACGCTGGTGTTCAACGTGACGGTGCCGGATCCTCGAAAGGTCTATCAGTTTGCTATTTCAGCGAACACTGAGCGCGCTAGCAGCGGTATGATGTGGGCCTCGTGTACGGTTATCCACAACAAGGTGGTGGGCAAGATGAAGACCGTCTGGATAAACCGTATCGGCTCGACGGTCATTGAGGTCGGCTGGAAGCTCGACTGCTCTGACCGTATAGGCATCGTTGAGGGCTTCAAAATCTACTACTGTCCGATCGTTTCGCCTTACAATCTCAACTGTAAGGGTCCGAAGCTTAACACCACCATCAAAGCCGATTTGAGCACCATCAGGGGAGAAGTTATAGGGTTGAAGCCATATACGACTTACATGATAGCCGTGGCTGTTCTTACCAAGGTAGGCTTACTCGTTACTTTTTTCTTCTTTTCACGATGATACTTGATATCCTTCTGCTGAAGCAAAATCCTATTAGTCTAATTCGTGATTCAAAAAATAAGTGAAGGTAATACTTAAGTTTTTAAAACGATCATTTTTTCGATTCACAGAATGGCGAAGGCCAGCATAGCGACCCATTGTATAATACAACCCTCGAGTCACCACCAAGCGAGCCACCTCGCGACGTGGTTGTGCGCAACGTCACCAACACGACGATGTTTGTCGAGTGGAAGGAGCCGCTGGCGATGAACGGCGTGCTACGCTACTATGTTGTGCACTACAACGAGAACGCAAAGAAGGTCGAGGAGGTGTCGCATATCGAGCTTCAAGGTCTGCAAGCCCATCGTAACTACAGCGTGCGTGTGGCCGCTTGCACGGTTGACTGCAGTGCCGAATCACAACCCGTATATGCCATCACGTCCATTGGCGTGCCTGACAAGATACTACCTCCTACCGTTCGATTTTTCAACTCCAGTCAAGTTAAAGTACGCTGGGCAAGGCCTCACCAACCCGCTGGTTCCCTTGATTATTACCAGATCAAGAGCAACGACGGAGAGATTCAGAATACCACTACTATGGGTTTGTATATTTTTTCAGCACTTTTAAAACTGAATTGATTCCCTGATGTATTTTAAAAGTAGACAGATGCCCCCCAATAGTTGATTGAAAAGTAAGAAAGAGTTTAGATTAAGAGTGTGTTTGTTTTGTGCCTGTTTTTGCAGATGCCTCATTGTCGATTCCCGATTGCAAAACCACCGGTAGAGAGAAATTGTACAGGTTCCAAGTCAGGGCAGTCAACATCGCTCCGAATGGCGAACACCTATTTGGCAATTGGTCCGATGCTGGCGAAGGCAATTGCTTTAGTGATGGTAAGCTATTTTCTGTTTCTATTATATAATATTAATTGCTATTTATTGAACATTATGAAATAAAAATATTCGCTTTTACTTAGGTCCATCATATCGTGTATGGATTATCATCTGGGTCATTGGCAGTATATGTGGTATTGCATTTGTCTTTTGCGTCGCTTATTCTTCCAAAAGGTAAACTGAAAACTCTAGATGAAAATAATATATTATGCATAAAAAAAAACATGTTTTATAAGTTTAATGATTTGCCTTGATACAGAGTGTGGCTCAAGTGTAAAGCGATGCAGGATGTCGAAGTCAAGCTTCCACCTGGATTAGCACCAAACATGGTAAGACTGGAAAATTCCACAATTTAAACGAGCATTATTCTAGTATGGTGTTAATTTTTCTGAGATTACAAAAATACATTTTCTGTAGAAACTTCTTCAAAAATCGGGCGATCAACACGCACGTCAGTCGTCGGCAGACTCAAGTGGTTGCTCGAGTGGACAAGAGTCAGTGACATCGTCGCTAACCTCAGATTCGCATGTATCAAGTGACAGCGGCGCTGAGGTCGACCCAGTCCTCTCAAAGAAGTTGATAATCGATGCAACTACAGGTTCAACGACGAGTTCCTCGCCCGCTTGGGAGTCGTCAAGTCTGCGACAACGCAACGTCGCCGGTGCATCCAAGCCTAATCACGAGACCACTACTCGGTGGGACCCCTATGTCAAAGTAGCGAAGGGTTCGAATGAGCTAATTATGCCAAGTGCTCCACCTGCAGACTCGCTCTCGCTCGCCAGGTCCACGCCCAACCTCAGCGATAATATTGGCTATGCTACCTCGCAGCAGACCTGGTCCTCCACAGGTAAATTATAGCTTATCTTTTATTTCTTTATGCTTTCCGTACACGCGAAACAGTTCTAACGTAATTTTGCGATTGCAGGATACATCAGCATGCCATCGTCGGAAGAGATGTCGAGTAATCCGAGCCCAGTTCCTAAAGAGACCCCAGCTACCGGTAGTTACAGTGTTGTGGGCGTTATCTCCAAAACGCCGTTGCGCTGCAAGTCAGAAGAGGAGTCGCTTTCCTTGGTCAAGGCTAAAACTGATTCTGAAAACAAACCTACGACGAATCCCTACGTGAGTCTCGTCTCACTCGAACAGAAGTCCAAGGTACGTACTTGCATAAGCAAATTAAAAAATAAAATATTAACAATTTCCATATCGTGTGTAATTGTAGGATAACTCTAAGAGGACACTCGAGGCATTGCGAGTCTTTGACAACCTGGGCTACGACATGTCGAAGCAACAGCAACAGTCGCAGGCTCAATCTCAGATTCAACAGCCGGACAAACTGTCGAGGCCGTACGTGCAGGCGGGCTTCCTCGACTCTAGGCGAAAACCTACGGGTCAATTACCGCAGGCCAACTTCTTCGCTCAGAGCTCGCTGGCCGATGAACTTGTCGGCAAGCTTACTCCGGCGGTAGCAGTTGCTGCCGTTCCCTCGCAGTCGGATTCGAAGCCATATGTGACGGTGGCCTCAATCGCTGAAACGACGGCAAGGAAAGCTGCATCCCCGGTGGAAACATCCCACAAACCTTACATACCTGTGAGCTCAATCATGCCCAGCGCCGAGGCCAAAAGCAGTGGTAGTCCCGCCCCTGCAAGTTCTGTTTTCCAAATGCTCCAGCAGCCCAAGATCGAGGCTTCTTCCAATTCTCCAAGTATTGATGATCACGAGAAAGTTGGGTTAGTATATCGCTGCTTTTTTGGTCCATTCTATGACAGTATAAAAAAGTGGTTTTCAAATCCAAAGTAACAGTTAAAATAGACATAATTTGAAACATTTATTTATTCCGTAGTCTGTATCCATCGTTGGATCTCGACACAAAGGATGATGAGCCATCGTCGACAGCCTCTTCGACGAGTTCGCCGACCTCGACGTTTACCCTTTGCTGGCAGCAGCAGCAACCAGGTAACGATACCCCATCGACGGAATCGCCGACCGATCTTGGCGCTCAGGCGCAGCCACCTCAACCAGTTACGAAAACAACTTCGTCGGGCTATGTGACATTGCCCGAGCAGAAGATAGCGCCAGCCTCGCGCTTTACGAACAAGCCTCAGCCGGCGAGTGTCGATGATCAGAAATACAGCAAAGTCGCGGTTGTGCCGCGGACGCTCCACTAAAGGCCCACGTGCTTCCTCATAAGTAGGGAGTAGTGAGACGAGAATCTGGGCACTGATTGACTGCTAGGTCTCTGCCGTTTTTTTTTTTTTTTTTTTTGTGTACAGTACTTTGGTGTTCCGACGTGTTTCAATTATGAGAACTGCTGGGAGTTTCTGCTGTATATAACATTAGGTTAGCGGTCAATTAAGCAAAGTTAATTAATTAATTGAAAGTTTGCTTAACACTAGTGGAATAGCGGTATATTTAACCAATATACTTTTAATCATGAGAGTCGATATTTAATCTGTTTATCTTTTGTTAAGTATATCCATACTTAAAGCTGTCAAAATTATTGTTTTAGTCGTGTTTTTACTGACAATAGTGCATTCTCGAATTGATAGATATACCTTGTTCCGCGACTTTGTTTTTAGTCGTAAGTTAAATTTTAGGGAAGAATGCGATAGAGCACTTTCTGCACCTATTCGAAATTTCAGCAGTTCTTGTGATAGAAACGCATAATTTGTGTGTAAAAAAGTTAACGTCGACTTTGTGTAGCGATATTACCGAAAGCCAGTGTGGTACAAATACTCTAATTACAAAATACTTTAACTTCATCTATTATCTCTTATTTGGATTCAGAGTTAAAGTACACATCAAATGCTTAATGGATTTAAATATTTATCATAATATAGTTCACTAATTTTTTCTAATTTTCAATAGTACTCGAAACACACTGACGTTAATGAGCTACATAAAATAAATTATTTGTATCGACAATGATTATTTTATTAAACTAGTTTGAATTCATCTATAAGACTATGTATTCGAATAATGTTTCGTTGAAACACGATATTTTTTCGTATAGCTTTAGAGATGAATTATAAAACTACAATTTAAAAAAATAATCTTTTAAGACTAAAAATAATAAACTTTTTATTTTATCGTTATTCCTTCCTTTGTTCATGTTGAGCAAAGTATAGCGGTAGATAAGGTTTTTCAAGACAAATGTTGATGTGAATGAATTGTAAGTTCGTTAATTCATAATGCCTTGCCTACTTTTAAGATGTTTGAACTTGACGTTTACGATTCGTTAAATAATTTTTCATTGACTCTTGATTATTTTTTTGCTAAACTATGTATAGAACTCCAAAAAAAAGTGAGCAGTGAAGAATAGAACGGAAGGCATAAACTACGTGAGACATATTTTAACAAATTGTAATCCTCAATTTATTCGCATTGCACATTGAATATCAATTTTTTTTATTAATTGCGATCACTTATAAACGTAATATAGAAATATACGAAGTGTCAATTGTGCTCAGTTTCTCGTGAGAATAAGTGAGCGTTATATAAGGTAGAAAAAGGACCTTACACCCGAAGAGAAAATCGGCGAAAAAGCTTGTCTCGTCCTTCATATGACGTTTTGTATCGGGCGAGAGAGCTTAATCTCAGTGTTCTTGCGATAAAACACAGAAACGAAATTATGTACAAATCTAAAGACTTTTGTATCGTAATTCGCGTATCGGAAGTTTTCTAGCTCTTAAGATGTGCCCCGCAAGCAGGTTTCCCTTTTCGATCCTGAAAGAAAGCATAAAGTTTGATTGGCGAGTCCTTCTCATACTGGTATTCCTTTACTGTATACACTTTAAAAGTAGGGTTAAGCGAAAAACTACTTGGAAAACATGTAATATTTCTCTTTACTACTTTCGGCTAATACTGACTGCTGTATACTTATGAAGCAAATATTTTTGATTGCTATATTTCAAATTACAAATCTAATCATTGTTCGTTTATCAATTTTTTTATTGATTTATACTAATTTATTCAATATTTTTTCCTATTTTTCTTTATATAATTAAATCACTCTACATTTTTTAAAGCTAAAATTATTTGAAAGTTTGTCTTGTACAGCTCGTTAGTAAATAGTATCAAGGAGTATGAAAATGTCGACACAAAGAATATAATGCATGTACGCATAATATCTTAAGCTAGTCATTAAAGTCCATGTAATCGACGAGTTTCCATTCGTATTTGTGAGGTACATTTTTTCTTTCCTCTAACTTGTTATTCATGCATGCGTCAATTGTTTTTTAACTAATTAATTATACCAATTTTGTAAACTACTAAGAACTGTAAATCAAGTTAATATGTTTATCTTTATAATTGGTTGAAATGATTGCAGTAATTTTATATTCAAGAGAATGCTAAATGCGTCAAAATTTTACAGAAACTCGTTGATGATGCGCCGAGTCCAACGTATGAAGAAGAATTATTACGTGAACTTTTTCAAGGCCTTGTATAATAATAATAATAATAATGAAAAATCGCATGGAAGCCGGAAGCCTAATTCAAGGGGTTACTAGCCTCCTGCTCTAGAAACGAGCTTATATACTTTACTCGCAGGTTAATTAATTATTTAAATTTGTAATCATGAAAATAGGAGAAAAAGGAGAAGGGAGCGAATATGCGCTTCACGTCCATTTCACGAAAAGGCAAACTAGTTTGTCGAGCTAAAAAAGAAGAAGAAAAAACGTAATAAGGGTTACGAGGCACTCGTTTGTTGGCACGAGCTTCGAACGCAATGTACCACAGCTATATTACAGACACACACATAAACACACCGTCCGGTAGGATTAAAAAAGTAATGTGAAAACCGAAACTGTCAACGGTGCATCCTAGGTGTTTTTACGTATTTTTCTCTATTGTACATAGGGTCCGAGCTATTATTATCTATTTTTGTTAAATATTTATAAATAACAGAAGTACTTTATTGCACGCGATAGAGGAGAACGAGAAAAGATATCTATTATATCCGTTAGCGTTTAAGCTATAAGATGAGAGAGAAAATAAGGAGAAATTTATAGGAAATATATATATGTAGGGCGAGTATTATATGGAAATAGTTAAGTTATGAAATGCATGAAATTGAGAAGGATATAAAAGAGCATAAGACATTTCTATTGGTAGACCGTACTTTTATATATTATGTACACGACTCTATTGAATTTATGCCTTATGTGAAAAAATTAAATATAAGTGCAAATGTAAGTGCGTCTGTATAACGTGTACAAATGTGAGAGAAAGAGAGCGCGCGAAAGAAAGAAGAAAGTATACTGTGTATTCAGATTTTTTATGTAATCAAACGCAGACTTTGTATAATTTAGTTAAATAGTGAATATAGTTGATTAAGGTGCCTATTATATAAATATTATATTGTATTTTATTACCGCATTCAACTATTATTACTGATATACAACAATAAAAAAAGTAACAAATTACAATGTCACCGCTGCTTATGAAACAAAACAAAAAGAAAACAAAAAAAAAAGAATGATTATTATAGTTCATGGATTTTTTAAGAAAGATTTAACTGTCGATCAATTACTCATCGAATGAGAGAGACTGGACTAATCCTATAACGATGAAATCTTAGACGATGTTAGAGTAAAACTGTATTAACTGATTAAGGGGAAAAATGTGACTATTACATGTGTAATAATGCGACAACAAAATATTTGTAATTGTTACGGCGATTTAGCGCCAATCGTGAGAAAAAAAAATTGAACAATTAGCAGCGGTGTTTAAAGTTGTGATAACGAATGTTTAACGAACGTTAGATTTTTCTGCGACGTAAATTTTTTCGTGCAATTAGACTTTTGCAGAGCACACGAACGATGGACTTTTTGATTCTCTTTATTTATGTAAATATATATACTGTAATAACGACGAGGGTGAGGGAAATTCACATAGCCGAAAAGAATTCGACGATGTGAAACAATTAACGAGAGAGAGAGCACGTGCCCGTGCGTGAAAGAGAGGGAGAGTGAGAGAGGATCACGCCTATTTTGTACAGAAGTATTTGCGTATGAATACCGACTTTTACCGAGCCTCTTCTACTCTACTTATTCTTTTTCTCTTTTCTTTTTTTACTATTTATTTACCTCGTGAGCGTGAACGAGCTAGCTTTACGTCCACCTGCGGCTTCGTCGTGCGTCTCTTACGCAGCGCAGCACAGATCTTTTTGTTTGACATTTCTCGTTCGTTATACCGTCGAGGGCCGACGGTATGCCATGGAACCTTGCCATTCACGCCGTGGAACTCCACGTTCAGTAAGGTCCGACGGGTTCGTTGAGTTGACTCGCGCGCGTACGCATCATCTACGAGGTCCGGAGGTTTATTGCGACTTGTATTTGTGATGTCAATACTCGGGCGAGAGCAGCAAGAGCAATATTGTACAAGATGCGTTGCGCGCCGCAGGATGAACCTCGTTGGCCTCGAACCAAAGCGTTCCGTTAATAATTACCATCCGATAGTTGCACAGTGAATTCGAGAGCGAGTATACAGCGCGAGCTTGGAGAGAGAGCCTTTACTTTATTATAGTTATTGTACCTAATGAAATATACGACATTTGTATTTGACACATGGACTGCGTTGTTACTTACCCTTTTTATCTCATAACAACCATACTCTTTGAATTACTATATATAATAATATGTGGAGCAAGGTGCTTTGAATTATTTATACGCACATGTTTAACTGCATACATTCAATTTCTTTTTCAGAATGCAGAGCGCGAAAGCCGCTAAAAGATTGAGAATATAATGGGAGCCACGTGCACGCGATCCAAGTTGCAGCACCTGCATATACTATAGCTATATATACACATCATCGACATTCGCGCACTCGGCTCGTTTGTCATTGACCTACACGCGGCGATTCGATTTCAAGGCGGCGAGAGCTGCTGCTGCTGCTGCAGTGTCAGTGCAACGAGTTTCCCCAACGGAGGACGCCGAGCGAAGCTTTTCCAAAAATATATTTTTGCGCGTTATTCGAAAGTGCACGTGCGGCTGAGAGTTGTGATTGATCGAGGGGTTGCAAGTGTTGCTGTTACGTAAGAACTTCCGCTTCTACATTTGCGTTTGATTTTTGACGTATATAGTTGTGAGTTATTGCGGGGGAGGAATACTTTGGAGGCTTCCCTTCACACGTTGCAAGAAAAAGCTCGTCGGGAATTTTTCCAAATCCAGAATCGAATCGCTAAATTAATACCGATTATCGATTATTATTGACGGAATGACTGATAATAGGGCATTCGCCGATTATAATCAGACAAAATCGATCTCCGTATATACATATACATATGTACACGTCGACGCTCTCGTGACGAATTGCAGCACATTGCATCAATAGGCTGCACTGCAGTTTAATTGTTTCAAACACCTTATATGTATTGTGCTCTAATCCAAAGCAGAAACTCTATCTTAAAATTCCAGCAAATTGCGGTGTGCATTACTCATTCTTTCGTCGTCTTCGGAGCGGACTTGTCTCTTTATACCTATACCCACAGCACACACACAGACACGAGACACGCGAGTCGAGTGTATTACGTATACGACGAGCGGCGGCGATTAAATTTATCTGTGAGAGCAGCCGGCGCTCTCCACGTGCTTTCGAAACTATACAGCAGCCAAGCCGGCTGATCTCGGGGGTTTGTAAATTATCAAAAAGCCGGGGCCTGCAGCTTTCGCAATTTTCATGATTTTTGAAAAATTTTTTTTGCATCTGCTTTGTTGAAATTTTTTCTCTGCCAATATCGCGGTCAAAAGTTTGCGTTTTGATTTTTTTTACGTCGTATTTTATGTACATCTCTATTTTTCTTTCTTCATCCTTGAAATTAGAGTTTTGTATTTTATGTATATAAGTCGTGATATGACAAATGTCATGGCCAAGGCTATAATTGCAATAACAATAAGGCGATTGAAAGAAAAATAATTGCGCACGACTATGTGTAACTGTTTCTTTGTTATTTACTCAACGTCGTATATAACCAGTAAACCAATTACACAAACAGTCGACCAACTTGCCTTAAAAAAATACACACATATGCACATTCGAAAACAATGACAAAATTCCTCATAAACACTGAGCAGTAAAAAACAAGGTATAATTTCGAACAGCGAGCAAGTGTATATAGCATTCACGGGGGTTACAGATTAGACGCGCGAGTGTCATTGGGATACTTATCATCGCGAGTTGAAATATCGTATACAAGACGCGTGTGCAGCGGCTAGAAGATTATTATCAAGGAAAACAGCTGACTGGCGGCGCGTCGCTCGAGACGCTCTCCCATGTGCTACTGAGGTTTATAACTGTCAAAGTTCGAGGACCGCTTACAGACTGGATTTTCGTTGTTTTGAAAAAATTTTTTTTCTATTGGATTCTACGAATTTTACTGTCTGCGAATATCGCAAAATTTCCCTGGAGAAATGATTTTTTAGGGGTTGTCACGTACGGTTTCATGGAATTTCATCAATATAGATGTTTTGATGTAAAAGAGTAATCCATCCGACGATTGATTTATATGGCGTAATCAGGAAGTCGCGTTGAAGCTTGTAAAAAATTTCCACATACGCACTACAACTCATCGATGACTAATTATAAATCGGAATATCATTTTTCAATCTTCCAGTCTCCAAAGTCATCTAAACAAACTCAGATATACATACAGCCGAGCAAACAATGCAAATGCCGATTATAATAGTCTACCAAAAAACCGTTTCGTCTCTCATTATCTTCTATTACCCAATGTTTGTATACGCAAGTATGTACACACATACACAAAACTCGTTATATAGATCCACTCGAGAGACGAGTGCGCGGCATTAGGCACACTACAAAGATAGCCGATAAGACTACCGCGTATACACACATAACCCGGTTCTCCCACGGCTTTGAATATCCCGCGACAAGGAGGTCCGATTGTCGCCAGGATTTTCGTCGTTTTCGAAAAATTTTCGCTCTTTCGTGCTCAGAAAATTTTCAGCTCCTCGAATATACTCGACACAATCCGGAGAAACAAAATTTTTTTTTTTCGATTACTCCTTAGGTTCGCCGACAAGCGGAAGCGATATAGTAGGCTACCGTCAGGAGGTCTCGAAAATATCGAAATTATACTACAGGGTTGCAATGTACATTTGGCTTTGTTGTCTGGATAGTATTTTATCTATACTACAACAAGGAGATCCCCAACGGCGAACAAGGTCGGCTGCAGCCAGATCTATCTCTCCATGATGCATTACAGTCGTGCTCCCGATTTCTGCGATTTTTCAAAATCTATCGAGATCGATTTATGGAAAGTTTCCTGTTCAACACACTTATATATCGTCGAATTTTATGTTTTTTATATATTAAAAAATTCCGATCGGCGAAATTTCGAAATTCGCGTGCAAAATTCGTGCTCCGTCGAGCGGAAAACGCACGTGTGCAAACGTCGTTTAACCTTCTACGCGAAATCGGCGCCAATTTGTACATTCTTCTCTTTGGGCAGCTCTCGCTCTGCAGCTGAGACCGAGGGGGAGAGGAAGAGCGTCGCTCGCGGCTTGGAAGAAAGTCAATGGATCACCGGCGGAATAGCCTCGGTGTTTATAATTTTCAAAATTCGCGGTCCTGTAACTCCGTCGTTTCTCACTATTTTTGAAAAATTTTTTTTCACCCACACTCAACGCGGTCTACTCTCTGCCAATATGAAGAAGAAAAATTTTTTTAATGAATTTTTTCCATCGCCTATAATAATATATATTCTTACTCCGTTGTGATAAGAACGACTCATATCCATATATATATGCAAAGTTTGTTTGCACAAAATTTCAAAAGCGATCGGAAAAAAAGAAATCGCATTAATTTGTGTGCTTTGTAGTACGCGCGGCGGTGGCTCACACATATATATGTGTATAATCGACGTAACGGCTTGCGACGCGTGTGTGTATTGTATATAGACTGGCGGCACGCGAGCGGCACTACTAACAGTGGGAACCGACTTCCCACAGATTTATAATCATTCGAGATCAGGGCTCGATTGTAATTGCAATTTTGGCAATTTTTGAAAAATTCTTTCTGCCACGTGATCCCTGAATTTTGTAGATTCTAAATATAGGAAAGAAAATTTTTTTGATTAAAATTTTTATTCACTGATAACGATCATTACGTCGAATACATATTTCGAATCGAGTATTTATAGTTTTGAGAAGCACGTGTAGTTGAAAAAAGGAGTTTTTCACAAATAGTAAAAAGAAGAAAATACAAACAAACGGCCATTTTCAAACGTCGAGGCGTATATACGTCATCAGCCTCTAATTAATGACATAATTGACACTGGACGAGAGCGTGACACTCGGAACTATTTACAGCATATAATGCGTAGGTATTAGTAGACTTTGAAGGAAACCGACTTATAATCGAGGCGCGATTATATACCACTCGACAGATATCCGGCCGCCTCGAGTGGGAAGTCGATTCTCACAGCTTCGTAAAACTTGCCGAAATCGGGGCTCTGTATCTTCTCTGATTTTCAAGATTTTTCAAAAATTCCTTTCGCAGCTTTCTAGTCTATTTTCAAAATTACCCAATATTTTGAAAGAAAACTATCTTTCGGACGATTAAACCAGATGAAAAAAATGCAGCTATTGTCGTCATTAGAATGAGTAAGAGCGAAAAAAGGAAATTTTTTTTCAAGCGAGCGCACATTTTGGCTAAAATTTTGGGAGAAACACTCTGCGTGTGTGGGACGCGGGAAGATAAGCCGGAGCGATGACGCGCTCGGTGTGTATACGTATATAGTCTCGTGTCTGGCTTGATTTATAATTTTTGTAAAGGGAGGCTCGATTGCAGGGCGGTTTTTCGTTCTTTTTGAAAAATTCCTTTTGCATCGGGTTCACCGTATTTTCTAGTCGCCCAATAATCCGGAGAAAAGTCAAAAGCGTGAATTTTTGCACAATAAATCCATTTCCCTATACACAATACACTCGATATAAAACAAAAAAAAAAAAAAAAAAAAAATGATTGAAGATTGGAAATTATCGCTGCAGCGTTGATGGAATGAAACAATTAATCCTGGGTGTACATATCGTGGCTGCATTGATAAGAGAGCGACTTTACAAATTCGTCGCCGTGTAATTATGCCAATATCTCTCGGCGACGACACGAATATACAATATAAGATAATACACGAGCTGCATTTGAGAAAAATCGACAGATGCGCGAAAATAGAAGCGATACGCGCGCGCGCGCGCGTGAACAACAACGTTATATACATTACATCAGTCTCAGTTATTATCGTTTCTCTCTTCTGTACAATAACGTTATTCAATCGAGGGCTCGTCCGAATTATCGTCTCTTTCTTTCCTCTCATGCCGCTGTTGCATCTGATGCAACACGGGAAAAGTCTTGTAGGAGAAAGACTCGATGTTATTTTTTTTTAATGAATTGTCAACATTTACGCTACAGGAATGGCAGGAGTTTTCCGACACTCGCTGCCTTTTCATCTGACGAAGCGCGGGCTGAGACTGTCCCGTAAAATCGCTCGGCCTGAGGACCACTTCTTCTCATCGGTAAGTGAAAAAATTTAATTTTTACATATATACGATTTTGGCGAGAGACCAGTAGGTGAAAAGGGCCCCTTGCCGAGCAACAACATATATATATACAATAAGCGCTGAGAGACAATGTATAACAATCGCGGAGGAGCGGAGGAGGGAGGGGATCGCCGCCACGTGAGTCCGCGAGAGCGTTTAACGAACTTGAGGGACGCGGTGGTGGGGCGGTCGGCTTTAAAAACTCGAGTTTCCCGATAGCGGGGGATCAGTCGATCGCTCAGCTCCAGACGACCGGTATCTCTGTTTCTCGTCAGATCGGTTCGCCTCGAGAGCTATATCGGCCTGAATTAGGTGGATTTTTTTTTGTTTCGAGAAGGTGAGGATTCTCTCGGTATTTGTAAGGTATTATTTTTTGATCAATATAACATTATAATTTAGCTTGTTTCTCGCAGACTAGTATAAACGCATCAGCGAAGATGCCGGGACAACTGGAGGAAGTGAACAGCAAGAGGGCGACTTTCGGCATGGGATGCTTCTGGGCAGGAGACTCTCTGTTCGGAGCTACCCCTGGTGTCGTTCGTACCAGCGTCGGATACGCCGGTGGTACTAAGGACAATCCTGCCTATAGAAACCTGTAAGTTTTTTAAAATTTTTATTTTTCTGAAAATCGCGATTCCTTTGAAAAAGCAAAACGTTGAAACGTCGCAGAGTAGTATAACACAGCATTATTCTCTCACAGCTTTGTCTCGTATATACTCGCCCTAAAATTTCTGCGTATCCTTCGTTATTGTATAGCCCTTTTTCACCGGCATTGTCGCGCGAGGGCCTACTGTGTATTATATACGAAAAATAAAAAGTCTCAAAAACTCGACGGACGACTATAGCTCTTTGTCCCGCGTCTATATAGCTGATGAGAGACCGAGAGAAAAAAGAAGTCAAATTCGCGCGTAGTTTGAAAATATACACGGTTCTATATTATACTTAATCGACGATAACGAAAAGATTCTATAATCTCTCGTAATCTCAGGGGCGACCACACCGAGGTCATCGACATCGAGTACAACCCCGAGGTGATCTCGTACTCGCAGCTGCTCAACTTGTTCTGGAACAACCACGAGTACGGTCTGACGACGCACATCAAGAGACAGGTGAGTTTTTCTAATCTGATGCAAAAAAAAAAAACTTTGCCAGACATCCGCTTTTCGATTATAATCATTTAATCGTTATCATGCTTGTCGTTGCAGTACATGTCGCTGATCCTGTACCACGACGAGGAGCAAAGGCTAACCGCCGAAAAGTCACGCGACCGTCAGCAGCGCGAGAAGAACGAAAAGTTCATCACCGAGATCAGCCCCTTCACAAAGTTCTATCCAGCCGAAGAGTGAGTATAGACATAATTAAAATAGCTGCATAGCAGTATTATAGTGAGAAAAAAAGCGCTTGGACGTAATAAATAATAATAATAAGCGAAGCACGTGCGATATGCGATCGATCGTATACATTCGCAATTGCCGCGCCTATAAGTACAGCCATATCGTTTAATGCGCCTCGGCACTTGGCACTGACACACTTGATATTATATTCGCGCTTATCGCGATCCTCTTTTCTCTCTACACAATGCGTATTAAGTATACTAGCGGACGATGATGGATTTCAGACACGCTCTCATGCCGCCGCGTGACACACTTTGAATTTCGCGCTGCAGATTAGCTTGTCTGTATATATAGGATTCCGGCAGACTTTGATGAATTGAACTGAGATCAATGAGATCGTTCCATATAGGTATATATACTTTCTTTCTCTCCGCTTTCTTCTCCTATACTGAGAGCCTTTGTTCGACAGGCCTAATTTCGCAGTTCTTATTATAATTCGTTTAATCTTTTTTTTGTAGACTACTGAGAATTCTGAATGAGCGTGCATTTTTTTTCACAATCTATATCGAAGCGTGTAATCAAAATAGAGACTAATCGCTCATTGATCGAGTGATTGCGAGCAGCGGAAAAAACGAGTCTATTAATTACCGGTCATAAGTCTTTATTGAGGATTACGCGAATCTCCTCGAGTCTTATATACGTGCGATATACTGATCAATCAACGAGAACACTTTGAATACGGAAACTCGCGCGAGTTTATTATCGCGCAGGGGATTAAAGCATTTCTCGCAGCTGATAAAGAAATGATTTAGCAAAAAATATTAAAACAAAAAAATGTCTTTCCTTCTACTTGCAGTTACCATCAAAAGTACCGCTTGCAAGACCATCCCTGGCTCCTGGAGAACATTGGAGTGAAGAACAGCGAGCATTTGCGAAGCTCAGCAGTAGCCGCAAAATTAAACGGCTACTTAGCCGGTGCCATCACACTCGACGAGTACGAACGCGAGGCTCCGACTCTCGGACTCAGCGAGAAGGCCATACAGTACGTCCGAAAGTACGTGGTCGAGAGACAGGGCAACGGACTCTACTGTTAGCCTCCTGCACTTATTGACTCTAATTATTATTGTAATAGTATATTGTATAGATACGGACAATCTGGTCACACCGAGGCAGTATCTGACGACGATCACGGCGACTTTCTATTATATATAGTTGCAGCAGGCTGCAGTATAAGCACGGAAAAATTTAGGCGAAATTATTTTTGTTGTTGTTGTTGTTGTTGTTGTTGTCCTTCCCTGGATGCGATCTGATCTCTTTTGTACATGCGCTTTTTCCGTGCGGATCTGATGCAGTTTATATACATGGGCGTGAACTTATATAGAAAGAAACGAGATGAGCGGCTTATTTTGAAAAAGAGAACGTCTTTATAGAGATAGGACTTGTAGATTTAAGTTGCGCTATGATGGATATGTTACATTTCTTATATACTTTCGCCAATCAAGTATCCTAGATTTTAAGATTCATTTGTATAAAATCTCACTCGAATAAATTTATTTTTATTGAAAAAGAAATTATGTGCTGCTCGTTTTATATACCCGTTCCTATAAACATTTATGTACATAATGTTTCAAATAACCCAAAAAATTAGTTAATAAACAACATTTCAATATAATGTTTTGCATATTAGCTGAAGCAATTTTGCTGATTTGCGCCTGCAGGGCTAATGAGCTTCAAGAGCTTCCAGCTTTGGTTTTACGCACATGTTATATAAAAATAACTTTGAATTTACTTTAAGAACATTTCGAGTTCTCGATCGTGTTAACTTGATGTCAGATATGACAAGACATGGTGCAAACAATTTTCTCTCTAATAATTGCGGTTCTGTCCCAAATCTACTTATTTATATCGCAGAAAAAGCAACGTAATTTTTTCAGCAAATTGAAAGCTAATTTAAGCGTAAAACATCTTTAGAACTCTCGGCACATTTTTCTTAGCGATAAATAAAATGTGCTTAGATATATTATTACTATTCTCGAAAGTTATTCTTATAAAGTATAAACATATTACAGACATAATTTTGCTAATCGATCCCATCACCTAAAACACAGCCTATTGTATTTTATTGCATTGTCATAACGCGTTAATAAAGAAATGTCTTTGTTATAACAGCACAACCCAATAATCAGTCAAGATACCGTTGTCCAATTCAAAATAAATCTCACAACTCCATCCCATTTTTAAATACGAAACACACATAAATTTAAAAACGCTAGAAACCACGTCTCTACTGCTGGCAACATCCTCAAGCAAAAGCTCAATCTTATCGACCGCCAACACACCTGAAATCTACTCTACTCCCACAAACTTTATCCAAAACCAAAGTATAAAAGAGTTACGAAAAGAGCTCAACAGATGGCGAGCAAGTCATCAGTATAACAGACGAGCCAAGAAAATGTATACGCATTGCGTAATTGTTCCTTACACCTATATGTATATCTATCGGATTACGAAAATTTTCCGGCACATAAGGCGTCGTCACATCATTTAAATTTCCCGCTCGTATATATAGAGACGCATCGCTTCTCGAATAAAGAATTAGCTCTTTGCGTAAACGCGCACACGCGCTGCATACTTTTAATTTATAACGACAACCGATGCATCGCGCAAGAAGACTGCACTCAAACGAATAGCAAGAGACGACTCGCGCCCGCACGAAAATAGAACGAAAGCGCGCGCGTACACACCTATATATATAATATTATACATGACCACTCGCAAAATGAACGATCAGCGCTTTTAAAAATTACATAACAGCGAGAAATTCGAAAATAAAAGGAATTGAAAAATAAGTATAACAACAACATCATCCGCGATTTTCCCCGCTGATGTTTGAGGCAAACAGGTCGATTTGTCTGATCTCATGATGATAATATGATTCACATATTTATAAACCTCTTATTTATCGCGCGCGTTTTGTTATAAGTGTTCTCTCGGATCATTCTTTTTTCTGTTCGAAAATGAACTTCGCGAAGTCGGTCTCGGTATAATATTGATAATATTTGAAATCTTCATTCCGCAGCGTGACTCAAGCCTTTTGTAATCGCGCAATTATTGATGCCCGGCGTTATTTTAAACTCTCTCTCTCTCTCTCGCGTTGATAATTCTTTTGACAGATAATGAACAAGAGGAGGAGGAGAGCTATTAACCGGAAATATTGAAAAGCCTGCATATAATTACGTTCTAGTATAGGTATAAGGGAGTGAGAGCCAACAAGTGTGTCCGGACCGAGTGCAGACGCACCGAGATAGCGACAACTGGCCGCCGCGTCACGCAAGACGGCGCAATCTGGGCGTGGCGACGCAAATAAAGCGAGCACTATATAATACACTATACCAGTGCGCGCGCGGCTCAAATGAATAATGCGCATTATACAGAGCTGCTCTATGGTGCACCTCTTTGGCTATACTCTGAGTTATAATAAAGCAAGTGCATATACTTTCGGCTTGATTATTGGTAAGGAAGTCCTTCTCGTACGTGGTCATGACACTCGAGTCTTTTTCGATGGCCTTCTACATCCTGTGGTGTGACTCACCTCTATCTCTCTTGGGCATTGCCTCTTGTTTTCTTTTTCGAGTCCTTCTTTATTTTTCTTTAGAGCTTATTGTTTGTGATGCAGCTCTGCATCGGGGAAAACCTGATGCGAAGTGAGCCCGAGTGAGTTTTTAAGCAGTTTCGAGGATAAAAGACGGATTATATATATAGCTATTATGCATCGAAAGTCAAGCATTTTCTGATAAAATACAATTATCTCTCAAGTACTTATAGATATATCGCACACGTCAACGATCGAAGTGCGATTTTACTAATATGTTTATTGCCGATAGAGGAAATCGCTTCGCGGGTAACTCCCATTATATGCAGGAAAAAACGCGATTCTCGGACCGCGGCCGCGAAAAAACAAGTCTCGTGATGTCATCCGTCTTTATTTACCCGTTGCTTATCATTCGCATAGACGCGTATACATATACTCATATCCTTATAAGTTGCGCGATTAGCTAATGTATATACACGTATTGCTCTGAGGAAATTCGGCGCCGCAGCAAAGAGAGAGAGAATAAACTGATTACACCTAACGTATGATACCTATATCATACGGCGTTCCCTTTCTGCGATAAGAAAATCATCGGATCGGAATTTTCGAAAGAAATAACTATTGTGGGCATCGCGTGATCTCGGCCGATTTTTCGCAGCCGGGCTCTTTTTTGTCGTATTGCGCAACGCGCTGATCGAGATACTTATATACAGGAAAAAAACGTCGCACATCGTATAGGTAAAACAAACGCGCTTACGTAAGAATAACAATTATAGAAAAGTTAGATAAGCTTATCGAGAATTATGAAGGTGTCACGCGTCGATTTCAGCATAGACATATATACCGCGGTTCGCGAAATTCGAGTGTGTGCTACGTATATAGCTATGTATAATGTCATAGTGAAATGCGGGGAGTCGAGAGGTTCGTTGCGGGCAAGGTCGAGTCGCCGTGTAATAATCGCTCTTATCGTGGCTTTTATTATTCCCTTTTATTTTAATGCCGCCTCTTAAATTTTCATCCATATTCTACGCCGAAACTCAAACGATAACATTGCCATTGTAGCCGCGGTTTTCAAGTCGACGGCTAAAAAATACAAAAACGTAAAACTTGCGCGCAAAAAGACGCATAAAGAAACTCGCGTTTTCGAGTATAAAAATAGAAACAAAAGCGAATAAAAATCATCGGCTTTACAATTACTATATCCCCGCGATCGTCTTTGCCGTAGAACATCATATATCACGAGGCTGCAATCTAACAACAATAACGCCGATCTCGGCCAATCGAAGCAAAAAAAAAAAACATCATCGCAAAGTCGTTCAATTGGCGCCTGTCAATTGTTTGCATACAGTATAAATATAGCCGCACGCGCGAAAAGTGTCGATTGCGTTATATATACGGCGATTAGACGCGCGTATACGAGAGTATAAGGCAGTTCCATATATATTATAGAGCGATGACGTGATCGAGGGAACACTTGAAGGACTTCCGCGGACCCTATAAGGCGAACACTTTCGGAGCTGAAAGTATACGCGAAATTTCCGGCTGCGAACACACACCTGATGATCTTAGATTTCACTGGTGCTATTACAGACTTGCGTAACTCTCGTGTGTCGTATTATAATACATTATCGAGATAATCGGCATATTTGCAATTACGATTAATGAAACAGTGTATATATAGTGACGGACAATTGATTTACGATTTTCTATTTCCTGCTCGTTCCATAACAAGAGTCGATCATTTTTTCTGTTCAGGACTCCGCGATGTGCAGTGCGCAATTCGCACGTGTTAGCGCGCGAGACTCGGAGAACAATTAAATTGCGTTTAAAAATACATTTTCGCTCTCGGATGCTAAGAGCGGACGATGAAAATGTTTACGCCGAGAGAGAGGATTTAATATACACTTTATACTCGGATTTATCTCGAGACGCTCTGCGGAATATAACCGCTCGGAACTGTGCGATGGCTCAGAATACGGATATTTATTGAAGAATACAAGCTAAAAAAAATTTTAAACGAGACGATACAGCGGTTGCATAAAAGCCATGAAATATACCATCAGCACTTATTCCGAATCAGTATCTATCGGTCCGTGTCTCATTATTGCAATAATCCTCCCGAACAATCTCATGCAAATAAACCGCAGCTGCAGCAGCAAGATTTATACTTACGCAAGCGCTGCGCTATCTTATTATACCTATCTCTCTCTCTCTCTCTCTCTTTCTCGCGGCACGCGGTAATGAATATATTCCTCATCCGAAACGACGACAAAGGATTGGCTGTGCATAAGCAAGATCCTCTGTGAATGGAGGCGATATCTTCTCTGCTTCTACAGCGATTCTCGGGATCGATAACTAGCTGCCAGGCAATTATCATAATGACGATGATAAAAATTCCTCGGGTAATTAAAGACTCGACGCGTCGATCGGATTTTCGAGCGCTGAGTCACTGCGATGCTGCTGCTGCTGATGCTCGTGTTGTATATAATATTTTCTTTTTTTTCAACAGGCCCTGTTTCTTGCTGCTACTGCTGCTGCAACAGGTATAATTAGACACGGTTAGTAACTATTAGAATGAATAAATATTATTGTTTCTTTTTTAATACTGCATATTGGCGCTACTATAGGTGTGAGGGATATGATTATTCTAAATGTTTATACATTCGGACGCGAATTTCCTGTATATATACCTACATGTAGCCGCAATGGATTTACGCTGAATAATCGCGGCTCGCAAACTTTGCTATTCTGAATTCGCAGGCGCTTCATCAGGAATTCGGAAATGAATTGCTATTGTGTATATCAGGCGCTTTTGATGCCAAAATTATAGCTGCGATTATTATTCTCGCGGAAATACAGATGAGAAAGTCGTTTTTAAGACACCGATGAGTTATATAATAATAATAATAATATTAAAAAACAAGTCATGTCTGCATTACCTTACGTAATGAAATTTTCCCACCGCGAATATACAATGCCGAATCCTCCTGAATTCTCCCAAGAAAATAATCGCGCTGTCAGCTCTGCTGTACAAATAATTAAGAGAAGAAAAAAGCGGAGCAACATATTATGTAGAGTCGTCACGATGAAGTCATCGCAGAAGAAGAATATCCCAATCCTTCTCGCCGCTAACGAATCGTAATGAACGTCTCTGTATCTGACATACACCGTGTATATATATGTATATATATATAGAGAGAGAGAGAGAGTCAAGTATGCTGCAGCAACGACACAAAGCGCTGCGCTGATGCAGAGAGTCGTCCCATTGAATACGGGTGCGCCTGTACTCGGTGCGGAAACGAGATTTTCCGGCGCGAGAGATTCCGACTGCACGTGTGCTCTTATAATATACAACTGCGCTATTGTAGGCGTAGGCTTTTTTAGTATACTTTATGTTACATAGTTTCTTTTGCTATTCGGTCATATTCGATTTTGGAATTATATCGGCCTTTGAATATTTAGATTCTATACTGGAGATAATAGTATTAGTATATGTGTATTGTGTCAGGCTAGACTATGAATTATATTGCGCATTTATTTCTATTGCGACGTTAACTATATTATTATATTAGTCACTCTCGATAAGATACCTACTATGACATTTATAGGGAAGAGAAACGAAATATAATAATTCTATTTTTAAGGCGCATATACGTATATACATCGAAGTAAATTTAAGAAAACGAAGAAGGAGAATACATATAAAAGAACGAGGCGAACGCAGCGGAGGAAGGAAAAATGCCGACGCGACGAAGGACGACCGCGACGCCTATATATAGTTATATTTGCGGCTTTCCACTTCCCACGCCTTCTTTTTTTTATACTTCGCATATAATATGTGCTGTATTATACGACAACGCGTTTACTCCAGACTTTTTTGTTTCTTTTTTTCCCCGCGGTGTCGCCAGCGTAATAATATATATAACGAAAGGGAAGCTGCCGTGTTTTCGTTCTATATATTATATAGATCTCCTGCATTTCTTAGTGCGAATAAATTTTCATTGTATTTTGGAGCGGCCGCCGCGAATAGTTTATAAATAATTCCGCAGCTATTTCGGACTAGTGCTTTATTCTCAAAATCGTGAAAATATCTCGTGTGCAAGGTTTGAAAAGTCGTAAAACATCGATCGGACTGCAAACTCATCGTACAAACTTGGCAAAAAAAACAGCCTCACGATAACAAATAATAACAAACGATAAATAATTATATACATTTTTCCCGCTCGAGGGAGTGACTCTCGGTCTCTTACACATAGCGAGGTTTTTCCCCGTAAAGTAAACACGAGGCCTACACTTATATATCGATCCGAAAAATCCAGTAGCGAAGATTCTCGACAAAAAGAACTCGCCTGCGTCGATTATGTCACCTATCTTACACCTTCGGAGAGAGATGAGAGCCAGATGCAAGTGTACACACACACATATAGACGTGACCCGCGTGTATAATAGAGCTGCAGCGTATGATGCCAAGGGGCTGACGGGGAGCCAAGTGGATTAGTGCGTTATAATACGAGAGAGAGAGAGAGAGCTGACGACGTGTTATTGGACGTATATATTTCTGTGCGTGATGTTTTACGGAGTTTTTTCTCGGAAGAGGCCGCTGGTGATTTCGTTCCTTGCGCTCACTCGATCGGAATTTCATCCTATATAAACGTGCGCTTCGAGTGTTTGTCCGCACAAATCGATGTCGAACTTCTGACTAAAAAGTATGCGAGAGCAAGAATCTTTTAGATAACAAGTGTCTCGATCAGTCTCGATCTAAAACAACTCCAAAATAATTAATTAAACATACGAAAGCATCCATGCAAGGATCTCGTTGTCTATACGTACCTAAATAAAATATTACAGAATACCTCCATTTCGTCCAGTACACATAGATTCCACACAGGCAGGGGGCTCCGGAGCTCGGCCGAGTGCGCGTGCACTCTCGCGGCGTGCTATTGCACTGCTCCTCTGTCTCCGTCTCTCTCACTCCACGTGGTCTACTAGCCCGTATAGCAAGTGGAGAGGGGAGTGAGAGACAGACTACCTACTCTCCGGAGCTCAGAGCTGCAGCAGTGTAGTACGCGCAGTCAGCACAAGCGGCGACGAGCCACTCCTATACGCGCTCGCCTCCTCTCCGCAGTGTGTTGTTGTGAAGTGTGCGCGCGCGCGCGACTGGTGAAAGCGCGCTGTGCCCGAGAGAGAGAGAGAGAGAGAGAGAGAGACTCAGTTACATTAGATTTTTTTCGCTTCGAGTCGTTTTGTTTTCTTCTTCTCTTAGTTTTGAGAGCGAGAAAGCACCAGGAGAGGTTTTCAAGCTGCCGCTGCTCCAGTTCATACCCGCGGACGCCGCGCCAGCGGAGCCGACAGACAGGATGGGCCTCGTCTCGTCGACCCTCATGGCTGCGCTAAGGCTGTCCTGGATCTGTCAGAAACTTCTCGATCCTAGATACAGGTTGGTCCTTCGTTATCTATTTTCTACTCGTTGTGCGTACCTTTCTTTTGTTGATTTATTCAACAGTGTTTTTGGCCCATCCGATTTCTCTTCCGCGATCGGTATATCAGGATTGAGAAACACTTGGCCTGCTGCTGCTGCTGCTGCTGCTCGTTGCGTGTTTTTCGAGCGATCGAAGAGCGAGTATATTAGTCTGTATACGAGAGGAGAATTAAAAAAAGTTTTCGCTTCCATTTATCGTCGTCGGAGTTTATAACTTTTCTATGAACCAAAATAAGATATACACAGCGGGACACAGCGCGACTCTTGTTTATTTATAAGAGGCGTCGCATCAGCTATAAGCGTCTGCAACCTAACCTATACGAGTCGAGCTGATGGCCTGATGTATGTACATACGTGTGGGGGGCAAACAACACCCGCACCGTTACGACCAAGGAGAGGCCAGGGCAATAAAGCAATAGTGAAAGAAATACCGGTCTCAGCCTAAAAGATTCCCGAAGTTTCGACGACTCAGAATAATGGCTCTCTCTCTTTCTTTCTCTCCGCAGCAGGCGGCCTCGCCTGCACACTATGCACAGCGTCAAAGTGGAAAATCATGGGGGGAGAGAAAGGAACGCCATCGCGCGCGCGTGTGTGTGTGTACAGGTATATATATATACCTGCGTGGAATCCGAAGAATCCCGGGCCGGCTCGTATCGTATACCTATCATTATGTTTTCTCAGCTGATGTATGGCGTATCTCCCATAGGTCGCCTAATCTTTTTCTCGGAATACCCGCTGCACGTGTACATGATTTATACCGACGATAATCGCTCAGAGCATCCTATACATAAGTATACTTACGATATAATTGTTTCCTCTATTTTTCTCGCGTCGAAAAAGTTCAGGGTCGCGCTATAGAGCACAAAAAAGGATTCGCTATGATTGCGATTACAATCCGAAAAGCGCGAACAAAAGCGAGCTGCAGTCACGCTCGGCTTGGTTTTCCGCGCAAAGCTGCACCGGACACGAGTTCTCTGTTTATTTATCAATCCCCATATCTCGATGAAAACGAGTGAAATATACGTGTATGTATGTGGAGCTTGAGTAATGATATTATAGAGAGCTGCGCTTACGTGTCTCCTCATTGACGCCGTCGTTATCTTCGTTTCTCGCCTTTCCGTTCGTAGTCGTCGTCGTCGCGCGTTCCATAACATATCCTTACCGGTTTGCGTCACGAGGTTCTGCACCAGTGTGTATACGCAGGTATACGAGGTCACGTGCACTTGCGCTGCGTGTTTATTTTATATATAAAAGAAACACGCTATGCTGTTCTGATGGACGTGATACATTTTTTAATAATAAACGTCCTTTTTCTCTGCGACGTGTATTCGCGCACCCGCTAATAATCGAATTTGATGACAGTGTGTTCTTCCTCGGAAATAAATTGCCCGGCTGGAGAGTCATTAGTTGTCACGCTTGCGTTGATTCACTTCGGCGTCGGCGAAAACACAAAAGTCAGCTGATTGATTGTAGATGACATTTTTGAGCGATTGTCAGTTGCTTTTCTCAAAATTCATAATATATTACGCACGTATATACGCAGCGAAAAAACGTCGACAGACGAACTAGCAATTTGTCAACTTATACGACAGGAGCGTCGTCACCTTACACGCGAATGCAATTACTCTAACTCATTACGTCCTCCGCGAGTCACTTAGAATCTCTAAAAAATATTCGGAAAAAACTGACAATCCATCACACACACACACACGTTTACCGAGAAAAAAAAGCTGATAATACTTACTCGCGCGTAATTCCAGCAGCATGTTTGACGGGAATCCTTGGAGAGAGACGCGGCGGAAGGTCGGCCACAGCAGAGGTGTTTGGCCCGAGTGCGAACGAACTCCGGTCACGCACGTTGTGTATATAACCAATCGCTTCTTTTTTATTTTCGTCCGCCTGTACCCGGTGACGCTTTCGTTCTCGAAAATGCATGTGAGCATGTATATATACTCGGGGAAAATGAGTTATCGGTGACGTATACACCTATACATATTCTTTTTCTATGCCGAGTGTGAAAGCCCGAAGCGACAAAGAGGCTGCGTCATAATAACTATGCATACTTAATTTAAAAAAAATTGTTTTCGAGCTCCAAATATGTATATACGACCGGTGTCTATATACCTTCTAGACTCTTCTTCTTCTTCTCCCTCTTTCTTTCGGGCCTCCCGGGGGGCCCCTGCAATTCGCGAAGATTCCGGTTTATTTTTAACTCATCCGCGCGTGTGGCACTGCAGCGGGTGTATTACAAAGCTATGCGAGAGCGATTGACGTCTGTTTTTTCGGTGCTACGACGACGACGACGAGCATCAGCTTTGTTCACGCGCGCTATTTTCGGGCTTCGCGTTCCGTTGTCTTTTGGCACTGCTGCGCGATCTCGATGACGGTATTTAATTGTACGATAATTACGCGAGGAAAGACATTAAAAATGCACTTTTCGAGGACTAACATAATGGCAGCAGAAGAACCTTGAATCGCTTTGCCGATATCCGGCGAGCACGTAATAAATTAGAATTTGCTCGATAGCACACGCTATTTTCGTGTCTTACGCGAAACCATCGTACATATACTCGTTGCTTTATCTCACCGTCCGAAATTGCAAGACGCATGTAATTCCGAGGAATTCACACGCCTAAAATTCGCCTGCGGCAATTGAAGCATCATCATCGGCCCCTCATCTCCATCACATCAGCGAAGGCCGAATTAAGGTGCGAGCACCTTTGCGAGTGCGCGCGCACTTATTAGAACGTGTTATACTGATGATGGCGAGAGCTCGGAGACGACGACGCTTCTCGTCGCGAGTATATAAAGTACTTATATTAGGGAAACACGCAGCTCTCTCGCGGCTATAATATGAGTCATACAGTGCGCGCGAGCGCGATTAATCATTCCGAGAGGCTTATCGCGCGAAGCTCTTTATATGCTGCTGCTGCTGCTATATACACGAGCCTATTTATAAACACGCCTCCGACGCGTGGCTTGCCTCCTTGGTGGGATGTGGGCCAGTTCTTTACAAATTCGTTTTTTTTTTTTTTTGTATATAGCATCTTTCTCTCGAGAGAAATTTTTCGGTATACTCGAGGTGAGCTCGTCTGATGTATATGGGTTCCGAGTGAAAAGCATCGCGCAGGCAATCGATAAGATCCCACATCCGAGAGACTGCGGGTTAACTTTCTACCGGTCGGATCACTTTTCTCGGGTTAATTATATCCAGCGCCAAAAAGAACTTGAAATTATTATAAGCAAACAGAGATAAGTCTTTCGTATTATACGCGCGGATTTCTGTCGGCTCATCGACAGACACACTTGTTCACCGAGACTTTCCTCGATACAAGTATTATAACGCCTGATGACGCCATCGGGCTCTTTTCTCTCATATTTGCATTGCATATACATTGTTTCGCGCGTTTGCTGACTAACCGAGAGACAGACGCTTCTTTTTTTCATTACAATGAATATTATCCGTTGATGACGAGATTCCAGTGAGACGTATATATCACTGCTGTGTTACGCGAGTTTATCATCTCGTCGCCGCTGCGTTTTATAATTGGGGAATAATTACAGAGTTCTCGAGTCAAGTCTGCACCGACACTCTGATACGATTTTTTTTGTATTTCGGAGGTGATTATCGGCAGGTCTCATGTGCGATTATTTCAACAGCAGTCGTCATCGGAGAGATAAGTATACAGAGGCTCGATGACTCTACAATTACGGAGAAAAAAAATCGACGGCATTTTTAATTACACTCGTCTTCGCTTATTTAATTCTATCGAACGCATCCAATTCAACTGTGCAATGCACTGCAGTACGTATCTATATAAATGCATGACTCATCCGCCCATCACCGAAACAAACAAACGAACGAAAAAAATCTCCCCCACGTCCTGCAGGCGGAAACGATGCCTATAAATAAAAAGCTCTTGCTACTATACGCTGCGGGCGGCTGCAAAATGTATACGCTGCAGAGAAAAAAAGAATCCAGCGGAGCGCGGAATGCCAGGGTAATTGCAGTGACGGCCTCCTTCGCGTGCATGCGCGCATTAGTATAGCCTTCGGTGACGAGCTCTGCGCGCGCGCTCACTTTCACTCTTTGCGCGCAGCTCGACGCAGATATCTCTCTCCAAGATTTTCTGATGCCTGGCACGAGCTGGACTTTATATTTCGAGAAACATTTTTCTGAAAACGATCGAATCTGCGCGTTTGCATATATCGATGTGTGTTTACTACGCGCTCGATGCGGCTAAATATATACACGACGAGGTGTATTTATTCCGAGCGTGACCCGAAGGAGAAAGAGAAACAGAGAAAAGATTGTTAACAGCGGACGGCTGTAAAACGAATACGCTATAAATATAGAGCGCGGAATTTCAAAATATTCTCTCTCTCTCGTGTCCGAAGAGAACAGGTTGCAGCGTTAGCTCCACTTGTTGTATTGGACTCCGCGCTTCCTTTGTTACAATTATTTAGCCTTATCGCGTAACGGGCAATTGTAAAAATAAACGCTCGCGAAAAATTGCGCAACCTACTCCCGCTCTATTTAGAATAAGGAAAAAAGAGAGCGATTTGCATAACTCGGGTAACCAGACGCGTCTCTTCGTCCTCCTTGGTATAGCCACTGTGTGTTATACTCCGAAACGTTGAGAAACTCACGCGCGTATATACGAGCTACGAATAATTAATCGGAAAAACAAACACACGGTTTGCGAAACAGAGGGGGACAATCGGGTTCTTCGTTTGATCGCACTTTACTCCGATAAAGTATTCAAGACTTTTCGTGTAAAAAACGTTTATTCACACGTTCCCGCGAATTCGAAGCGTCATATCACGAGCAGCCCACCCTCTAAAATATTCAGAGACGTCTTCCCATCGCCTCTGGCTGAGGTCGATGCAAACACCGCCGCGCATCACATACAAACGGCTGACCTTAGACCGTCGCGCAAGGTCACCGAATTGAACTTTTTTTTTCCCACCGCCAAGCTATAGTGTAATAATGCGATGATATGGTGCCAGAGTGTTTTGCCGAAAGGCTCCTTTATGAGAGGCGACCTCCGAACTCTACGTTTGGAAAGACCGAGGCTGCGCTTTGTTTTTTCCTTCCACACGTATATATGCACTCGATTGCGCAAAGTCAGTTCGCACGCAAACTGCATTACGACGCTCTCAGTGCGAGACGAGAAAAAAAAAAAAATTATCGCTTCTAGAGGGGCGATCGAAGATTTACGCAGAATCATCCCATGGCATACATAATAATATCGACGAGCGCGTCAATAAATCTGCATAAAAAGTAGGAAAAACTGGGTCGCCGGGAATTATTTCCAAAGCCCGGTGATGCATATACATATATATATATGCACACAGGCGGCGGTCCGAAGCTCCCGCAGCATTAATGAAGCATTAATGTAGCCACTTGAGCGAGTGGCCCGTGATTCAATATTAATCGCGTCGATCGCGCCTCTCCGCACAAGTATATATAACGTATACACGCTACTCGCTCGTTTCGGCCAATGAGAGACGCATCACGTACGTAGTATTACAATATACATAATCCACGATGGGAAGCCGCGCTCGCTTCTAATTTCACTTTCGACGGCGCGCGTAATTGCAGCGCCAGACGACGCGCGCGGCCTGCATCTTAAGTAGGCTTCGTTCTTCTTCTTCTTCTTCTTCTTGCTGCCTCTATTTCGGGCGGCTAATTCGAGTAAACCGAGCTATTCTAGGAGCTTTCCCTCGATCGATTTACCTATTCATGTTTCTCCGTTTCTCTGCTGTTGCAGTTGCATCGAAGGAGGGGGCGAGACTGTTCCGGTACGGAAGCCCATCGAGCCTCCAAGTGATACTGCACAAGTGACTACTAATACTACTTCTGGTAACACGACGGCGACGTCAATCATGCAACAGGCTGCTGCGACGGACTCGTCGACGCAGAGCCAGACGACTGCGAGGCTGGAGAGAGAACAGAGCGTCGCCGTCACCAACAAGATGAACTCGCCATTGGCAATCAGTAATAAGTGAGTATTTTCTGTTATACATAAAAAAAAGAGATAGAGTCGGGGAGAGAGCACACGCCCTATGCAAGCATGCGTCGACCGTCTCAATTATATCTCTAGTAGCGTGCGAGTATGCATCCGAAGGAATCCGGATGCGCTTACTCAGCCGTAAATTATGCTTTTAATTTCTCCGACGCCTCGGCTGTCGCCATCTATTCAAATATGTGCGAGTAGTTGACCTACTATAATTTTCATTAATAATAATGCCTTCTCATCGTTCTCTCACAGATCGCCGGAGAACAACAACTCGCTGCACCAGCAGAACCGCAACAGACGAGCGGCACAACTCAGGTTCAAGACCCGACCGTCGAGCTTCGACGCGGCACTCATAGTCCGAGGAAGGAGCAAAAACTCACTCATTGTCGCGTCGACACAGCCCTGCAGCCCGCTCAGAAGGAGACGTAATGCCGCTCCCGCCGACTGGGACGACGCCAGCTCCTCATCCGGATGCTCCTCCAACTCTGGCTCGGCTTCCGGTATGCTCGTCGTTCATTTTCCCTATTTTACTGCATTAAATACAATATGTCATATGTAATAACGATGGAAATTCGCATTTGTAGACTCCGATTCGGAGACCGAGCTGAGAGTGAGCGAGAATGTGAGCAACGAGGAGGGCGGCAACAGCAAACCCATCGGCATGTCCGCCGAGGAGGAGGAAGCCTTCAGGCTGACTGTCGGCCGGGGCCACTTCTCGCGCTCCAAGAAAGACCGTTTCCTCAACCACCTGAGGCTCGAGAAGCGGCTCAATGACCTCAACAACGACTACTTCGGCCTCGCCTGCAAGAGCCACCACCACCACCATCACCACCGACACCACCTCCAGAGGCGCCACTCTGGTGACCTCCACCGAATCATCTGAGAACTGACCATCCACCGGCAGTATTTTCAAAAGCGAGCTCCTCGAGCTGCTTCGGATCTCGAGAGGTCGTACACCTTATACGGGCTCTCCCGGCAAGACGCGAATATTATTTGTTTTGTACTTAACCGTAGAGAAAAGACTCGAGTCGATTACAAAGCAAACGACCTCTCGAGATTAGGGACAATCCGCCTTCTCGAGAGCTGCCATTTTTCTCATTGTCAAGCCGAAGCGCCGAGTCTCTCACAAAGACGATATCGACGTACAATATTGATAAAAAGACTTTATACGCGAGGTATGAGTGAGTGCGTGCGTGTACGCGAGAGAGAGTGATGAACGATTGAACGAAAAGGCGATACGGCAATGAAACAACGAACGTAAGACTGAACCTTTTTCGTTTGAAACTTCGTTGACCATGATTATCGATTAACAGTAGTAGAATTTTACGATATATGTATACTGTAAATGGCTCGAGTGAGAAAGATTGTATATATCGTTATTGACAATTATTAGATGAAGCGTGTTGTTACTAGTCTGTTGTTGAAATCTGACGCGTGTGCAAAAGCAGTCTTTCTTTTTTCATTTTGTTGTGAAATCTCATGGTACCGACACAGGTACGCACGTATCAGCTGCACATGTAGACCAAGATTAACTTTAGGGTGAATGTTTTGATATATAAAACGACAGAAACGTATATTTGCGAGCACATGTGCGTTCGAGTGCTCAAAGAGGTAAATATTGTTTGGAAACGACGAAAAAAATAATCAATTATAAGCGATGACCGTGAAAACAGGCCGGCTTAGATTAGGCGATTAGATTAGAGGAGAAGTGCAAATAGTTTTGTTTTGAGCTCTGTCGTAAGTGAGTGAGATATAAACGCGTAGCCGATATGACAATAAAAATATATAATTGGAGGACGATTCCGCTGATGTTTTGTGTACCGGCGAAGCTACTTTGCTTCTTTATATCTTCCTGAAAACTGCTCAAGTTACTTTTATCAGCGGATCGTCGGATAATCGCTTCTACGAAGCGGAACTTGTGATTGTTCGAAAATGTTTATGTTAACCTTCGTCATCCAAGAATATCTTCTAATTTTGACAATCTCCGGATGAAAAACGTAAGCTAGATCTATTGTCGCTGTTGAGCTAAAACTCGCCTATATCAAAAGCAATTCACAAAGCGCGAATTTTCATCCCAAGATCGCGAATTGACGTGCCTTACAATCGAGACCAATGGCTCGCAGAAAAGGCAGCGGAAATATTACACGAGTCCGTCCGCAATTTCATCGGGCGCAAATGGCAATCTTATAGTATCCAGCGGCGATTGTTACTGTATTTAGCGTGAAATATTGTCGCTGTCGCGTCAGCCCGACGTTTCACCTGATCGACAGTGACGTCGTTGCTCAGCATATCGAGCGCGCGCAGAAAAACTTTGTATTTTTATTTTTGCTAATAAATATTTGTCGAATTTATCTTATAAACAGTCGAGCACTTCACTTTATACCCGATACCGAAAACTACCTCTAAGTCGTATATAAAGTATTGAACCGATATCATGCGTAACAATACAGACTAGCTTTCTTACCAGCCGTCGCTACATACGAGTACTCTCCCACGTTCACTGAACAGCCGCTCGAGTCAGTTTCATCGCGGCGTCTGCTCGTCAACAAAGATCCCACACACATAACTGCAGCGCATATGCAAAAAGCCCGCAGTCGTGTTGTTATCGCGTCGAACGTTAACCTCGTGTATACGGCTTAAAAAAAATGACCGCCTTAGGTCAAGTCTCGTTGTCTCTGCTGATACTTTTGGCGAGTATTCTTCAAAGTCATCGGATCAACGCCGAGAACACGACGACGTCGGCAGTTCCCGTAGTCCTCTGGCATGGCATGGGTGAGTTGTTCGATGATGGGTATACATGAGTAAAAGTCGCGCAGTGCATTTGTACCGGAAGAGAAACTTATAGTAATGATAGAGGATAATTATGCTGATGGAAAAAAGATCCCCAATGGATTGATGTTTTCTCTGATGCGGTCGCTTGTTGTCGAGTTATAAGAAAGTCGTTATCTTATCTTTTACTGTAAATTATTTAAAGAGAAAGATTATATTCTTACAAATCGATTTTGCAACATTGCAATTTAAAGAATAAATATATAAATTGTTTGCATTATATTTTTCTTGTAAATGAGCATCAGGAGAAATTAAATTCGTCGAATCGCTTTATATTCATTTCCGATTGAATAAGATAATACAGGGGGGACAGTGTTTCCTCCTCGAGGTTTCGCTCGTTTCGGTGAAATTCGAATTATGCGATCGCTGCATATTGAGTAACTGCAGAAGCAGATTTTACGTAAACGCACAGCAGAAATATACTATACATAATATTCAATTACACGTTTTCTAACTCGTCAAATGGCACACAAACTTGGCCGTTTCGTTTAATCAACAAAAGAAAAAAAAAACGCGCTCGAGAGGGTAAACACGACTAATGGAACACTAACGCATATATAAACCTATTCGCACATCAGGCGACAGTTGCTGCTTCTCCTACAGTCTCGGCCAGATAAAGACAATCTTGGAGGACAACATTCCCGGGGTCTACGTCAAGTCCATTAGAATTGGAAATAACGTCATAGAGGTTTGCACTTTGACAGTTCTTGGCCTTCGACTATTGTCTGAGAATTTTTAAATACTTATTATATGGAATTGCTTTGTACACAGGACGTGGAAAACAGCTACTTCAAGAACGTGAACGAGCAGGTGCAGCAGGTCTGCGATGAATTGTCCCAGGACGAGAAGTTGAAGAACGGATTCAACGCCATTGGATTTTCTCAGGGTGGACAGTTTTTGTAAGTCTGGTTGCTAGAAAGCTCGTTCTTATAAGGCAGCTTTTTTTTAAATTAACAAAACGCCACCTTTTAAAAATCAGGAGAGCCGTCGTGCAGAGATGCGGTGGTCCTCAGATGCAGAACCTGATATCCCTAGGAGGTCAGCACCAGGGTGTCTACGGTCTGCCGAACTGCGCCTCGCTTCAGCACTACCTCTGCAACCACCTGCGTCAGGTGTTGCACTACGCGGCTTACTCCAAGTGAGAAACGATAGATCACTCGTTGACCAAACTTAAATTTTGTCGAGGAGAGAATAATGTCAATAAATTTACATTTTAGGTACATCCAGGAGAAGTTGGTTCAAGCTGAGTACTGGCACGACCCGCTGAAAGATGAAGAGTACAAGAAGAACAGCGTCTTCCTCGCCGACATCAACAACGAAGTGCACGTCAATGAGGTATATACGGCGTTTATTTGTGATATCTGTTTGCAAGTTCTGTCTTGAAGTTTAACGTTCTTTCGCCTTTGCAGACGTACAAGGAGAACCTAAAGAAGCTGAAGAATCTGGTGCTAGTCAAGTTCGAGAAAGACACGATGGTCGAGCCAATAATCTCAGAGTGGTTCGGCTTCTACAAACCAGGACAGGACGTTGAGACTGAGACGCTGCACGAGTCTGCCTTGTTCATCGAGGTATACCTATACCATTTAATTTATGTAACGTGTATTTATTGGTTGTTACGAGCTTATGCTGTATACTTATACTTTCGAAAAAAAAATCGATGTTTCAGGACCGACTGGGACTGAAGCAAATGGACGCCGAGGGTAAGCTGCACTTCTTATCGGTGGACGGCAACCACCTGCAGTTTACCGACTCGTGGTTTGTCGAGAACGTCATCGACAAGTACTTGAAGTGAATTTGAGACGCACTGAATCTATATGTTACGTTATACAGAGATAGTTATTGATAATTAAGTTATATATAAGCAATTTTAGTAGATTTTGTACTTTTATACGTAGACATGTTCCTCGGTATCGAAACCGATATTTTTGTACGCGTTATTTATCAAGCTCCAGATGTGGAGATCAATTTGATGTATCGTTGAAATACGTTAATAAATTTACTTTTTACGATAATACATTATTGCGTTGCTTTTGGAGGTAATAAAGGGATTTGCTTTAACAAGAGCATATACAAATTGTGCGCAACTCCTTTAGCTTGTTGTTAGAAAAGCTTGATGATGAACCAACTCATTTCATACAAAAGTGGAAAACATCGGTGTGACTTATTTGAAAAAAAAAAAAAAACACTAGCTATTGCGGTACTGTCCAACACATACACACGCGCATCGCGAAAACGAGATTAAAAAGTCGCGGAAAGGCGCGAGGCCGAGTCAAGGCTTTTGGATAAGCGGAGGGAGACTGATTGTGAGAGAAAAAAGGGGTAGGACACGCTCGTGTATAGAGCCTGGCCCCATTAAGAGATTACATTATGAGAGTTAGTCTGCTTTGTGCACTCCTGTATATATATATCTTTCTCTTCATCGTGTAGGTACCGGTTTTGGTACCAGTAAAGCGCACAAAAGTTGTGTTGATGACGCCGGGAAAGAGGCTACGGTGGTGTCGGGGTTTCGTATTAGATTAAAAATTTTTTATCTAAAATTGAAGGATATATACTATCGCTCAGATACACACTAAAAAATTGACTCGACAGTATATTACTCCGTACCGCAGAGTTAATAAAAAAAAATCAACGGCTATAAACATTTTAATCGAAATGTCTGGGTGATCCGAGAGCATCTTCGAAAAATCGAACCACGCCAAATCGAATTTCCAAGGCGTGGGCTTCGCATATATCACATATACACACAGAGCGTCTGAGTCGGATATCAATCATATCATCACGTGCAGCAGAGTATATATAGCGGGAGAAAGCGGAAGGCTGTATGGATATTCAATAAATGAGAATATTTGCGGAGAGCAAGGGAGAGAGAGAGAGAGAGAGCTGCCGTTACTTTGAGGGGATATGCCGTAAGTAATATGCGAAAGACTCGCGGCTGTATGTAGGTAAGGCGCGGATGCATATCCAGGATTCAGACTACGCAGGATATATTCGAAATGTATTATATGCGCGGATGGAAGGGGCTTTCCGTTCTTTTTTTTCTACAACATGTTATCGAGATTATTCGGGGGGGGATTCGTTATTTGTATATAACGATATATCGCGCGATGAAATGTTGATATACGTATATGCGTTTGCTGTTCGATCGTTGTAAAAATATATACAGCTATAGTGCAGTGTGCAATTTGAATTAATTTCACGACGACAAGCAGAGCTAATTAATCGAGCTGCAAAAGCGACCGCATTACCAAATTGAAAGCGTGAAACTGAACTTTTGTGCGTATTATATCTACGTGCTCAATAACATGTATATCCCAGACAAGCGCGCAGGACATGCAGTGTATGAAATTTGCAGGATCCCTTTTGTGGAGGAGCGACGCGAGGAAAAAAAAATGGGAGCAGACATTTTTTTCGGCCTCAACCCTTTCAATATCCATACGTATATGCGCGCAGCGCATACGTATAATATATATATATACATATCGGACCAACGTCATTGTGTCGGGCGTAAAAACGCGCGGCGAGGCATGCGTGCGCGTTTTTTTATCACGAAAAAAAAGAGGAACCGCGAGCGGTATGCTCTTTTTTTTCTGCGGCTGATGATAAAAACATTTTCTCTTGCGCGGACTTGGACCGTGACTATCCAGCTGGTGTCACTTAGTTTGATTGATTTTTGGCTGACGGTGTATCGGTTGAAAATTTGCTGCGTATTTAGTATTGTCGTGTTTTCTATAAAAAAATATAAAGGCCGTTGATCTCGTAATTTTGCAAACCTATCACAGTTTTTTGCAAAATATTGTTCATTTAACGTTTATACGTTACTGAATTAAATTAATTAAACAATAAGCACATGATTGCTTTTTTAAAATTTTTTACGCTTTTTACTGGTGATTTAAAGTCACATTTACCAACATTTCCATGCGATAAATCGAAATACGTTGATATACGGTTTTTACAATGCTAATTTCGTCTGTTTCCATTATTTAAGTGAACATCTGTTGAAATTATTGACTTTAACCTACGGGTATAGACGGCTCTCAGAGATTGTATTTTTAATTAGCGCATTTCGTATGTTTTACATGATGCTGTTTAAACTTTCTCCAATCCATTATTCCGGTTAAGCAAATATCAAACATAATAATTTAGTATTGTATGTTTTTTCCAGTGCATTGCACTGATAAGTATTAAGAATTAGCCGTACCTTGATAAATTTGAACGTTTGCAAGTGATTGTTTTAACTTTCGTTACAGTTATATGTTTATGTACAAAGAACATTAAAATTTACTTTATGCGATGGATAGAATTAGATTCTTCCAACTTTCCAGTGTTTAACATTTCTTATCTGATTTGATTTTCCAGAAATGTCGATACGAAAGTGTATTTCACCAAAAATAGCTGATCATAAAGATTTAGTTTGTATTACAAGTCTCATCAGCTGTCGATTCTGTTTACATTAAGTAATTATTCTCAAGATAACCATATGTCTGTAAGTACACAAGTAGTTTGTATAAAAAGTGCAAACCAACTGCTAGCCCTCAGTCTCAGTCCGACAAGTGTTTCCAGAAAAAAATGAACCAATTTGTATTCACCGTCCTTTTCGCCTTGGCTCTCAACCAAGCGAGTGCCCAGGCTGTGGAGCCTCAGGTAAGTCAATATTTAAATTTTCCCCACACAATTATAATAACCTTGCGACAACTGCGCAGATCAAAGTGACACGCGTCCAGCTCTGGTACGCCAACCCGAAATACATCGACCAGCTCTCGTACCACATCACCAAGCACAACGCCACTTACAACAACATCGGAATCAACTGGATCGTCGCCCAGGACCTTCCCGCCGACGTTGTCGTAAGTATTACACCTCAGAATATACGAATCTCCTAACGGTAATTTCTTTAAAAGACACACCTGTACATAGACATCCAGCAACGTGTACGTGACCGACTCTGAGCACAAAAACGCTCGTCTCCTGCTTGAGGACAACACGCCGGTCTGCAAGGAGAGCCGGAACCGTCAACTCCTACCCAAGGTCATCGTCTTCGACGAGTCTCAACTCCACGGCAAGTGCGTCAAGAGTGGAGTCTACGACACAGTCGACATGGGTAACTTCAGATTCGAAGTTCTCGTACCCGAGATTCACAAGATCAGCGATTACCACTACGTCTACTACAGGGTCGGCAACGACGAAGAGGTCGTCCTCGAGGTCACCTTCTACTCCGAGTGGGGATACCTCGAGCACTGATTAATAAACTGTTATTAATATACTGTATAAGAATATAATCCCACTGCATATCACACAATTCGTTGTTTCTTTTTCGGTAATAGCGAATGCATTCGCTGAAAAAGTTGGCGGCGCTCCCGCGATCGGGGCGCGAAGCCACTTTCAAGCTCGATGTATATCCCGATGAATTTGTCGTTCGAGCGCGAGCTTTCTCTTCTTTTTACACCGCGGCTACCACCAGCTCCTCTATACCTACATAATATCGATCCTCCACCACACTCTCTTGGTTCTGGCTCGCAGCTTATGTTTTCCAATCACATTTGCCTCTACATACACTTGCCAAACTATAATAACGACTATATCATCATCATCATCATCATCATCATCGCACACTTGAAGAGCCAATCGAAACAGAGATGTAAAGCTCGCAGAATAACAATAGGGACGAGTACGTATATCGCAGTAGACGAAAAGCTCTCGGCACCGGCGATAATGCATCGGCCGCCGGCGTGTACAATGAGGGCATTGTTCGCGATCAATCTCAAGATACACGCGGCTAATCGTAATTTTTTTTTCGCTCGGCTCTCCGATTGTTATATCTTCCGCATCGCCGGGTAATAGGTGCTATACTGGTATATCGATCGCTGGAACTTTCGAAGGTACAGCTGCGCGTATATTATTGCAAAAAGTGCATTTTTCGCTGATGGAAAGACTACATAAACTCATCGCGAAGCTCTTTTACTATAGCCTATACTCAAAGCATACACACAGAGAGCAGCATAGCTATCCTCGAAGGGACAACAAAAGAAAAAGACGCAACAAAAGCATATCGGCACACACACACACTCGGGCTAATTAGAAATCAGGCCGCGAAAAATTTCGACATTCCCGCTGCTATACACACGCATTCGATAACAGTCGCGCTCTCCCTCTCTCTCTCTCTCTCTCTCCCGCGTTATTTTCGCGAAAACCGAGCGCCGGAGACAATGGAGAACAGCAGCAGCAGCAGCAGAGCGGCAGTTCCGATGTGTGCTCCACATATCCTCTCCCGGCAATTCGCTAAACAAACGGCGATGCGTCCTGTACTACCCTCTCTATACACTGCTTTCTTCGCGTCGACTGCGCGCGCTTATTGTCGCCAGGCATATACCGCGTAATGAGCCACGTCGTAAGCTGCTTTTATCTCCCTCTCGTTATTATGTCTCGCTGCTGCTGTATACACTGCTGTTGTCGACTGCTTTTTTCGAGCTGATTTTTTGGCGATCGGCTTATCGATGCTGATGTCGTATTTTTCTTTTTTTTTTCGAAAAGAGCGGGTATTCAAATTTTCATGCGAACGCGCCCTGATCTCGCTATTATTAAAATTTCCGCGAGTGTTTACAGCGTGATATACATCCGGCCGCAGGATAACCGTCCTCAGTCTACGAGCGTCTCTTCGCGGTCGAGTGTTATTGTTGTCTTGCGGAGAATACACTTACATCGCGCTCGGAAGCCATTTTTTCACCGCAAATTTCGATATTTCAACTTGCAACGCGCTCAATTTATTGCATGTGGTGTACGTCATAAGGTGTGTGTGTGTGTGTAAAAAGTGCAAAGTGCGTCGTTATCGAGAAAACTGATGTCGTCCTTTCGTTTCTGTTTCAGATGATCAACTCGATGAAATCCGTGAGGCAAGAGTCGGAACACAGAACGAGTTTCGCGTGGAATTTCTCGACGAGCGCCTCACCTTGGAGCACGATATCGCCGATATTCTGTTTACACGACAATCGAGAATGCAATCTCGTGATAGAGGGGACCTACACGAACAATTGTGTGTCAAGAGTAGAGTACAAGGTGAATCTCAGCCTGGTATTTAAGCAAGAGCACACGTGTTACTTCAACGAGAAGTTCGAGGTGAGAATTCGACTGGACAAGAGGGAGTACAGATTTAAACTCGGCAAAGTTACGGACCAACAGTTCGCCGACGAGATCCTGGTGCACCATAGGGTGTCCTTGTCGAGTAGGAAGAACCTCTGGATGCAAGTCGAGCTCATCTGCCGCGAGTTTAACGGCGACAAGAACTACGGCCGACTGCCATACGACAATAACATCGCGGGTCTGTCTCGTGATTTACAGAAACTACTGGACACAGGTAAACAGTCGGATCTGGAAATCGAAGTGGCCGGCCAGGTGTTCAAGGCTCACCGGACGATACTCGGCTGCCGCTGTAAGGTCCTCGGGAAGATGATCGAACACGACATGCTCGAGCGACGAACCGGTCGAATCATCCTCTGGGACTGGGAGCCACAGGTGGTCAGGAGAGTCCTTACCTACCTCTACACCGGCAAGTATGACCTTAATCGTGACACCGTCCACGAGCTCTTCAAATTGGCTCACTTTCTCGAGCTGCAGGAACTGCAGATGCAGTGCAAGCTCTTCATGCTGCTGCACCTCTCGGTCGACAGCATCGCCGACACACTTCGGTTGACTTATCACGAGCAGTACGACATGGCCGATGTGAGGGAGGCCGCCTTGAGCTTCATCATGGCGAACGAGACGCAGTGCGCGGCGAACGCAGACCTCCTGGAATACCTTGTCCGTAGCTTAGATATCCACAGCGTCAACTTCGTGCTGAGGTTCGCCAACAGACAGAATATCGACAAGACCGTGTTGGCTGCCATGAGCTTTGTCAAGCTCAACTTCGAGGAGGTCATGGCGAACGATGAGCTCAACAGTTACCTCGTCTCCGAACCCCATTTGCTCATCAGGATGCTGGAGCTGCCAGATAGAAAGAAAGACGACTAATGTATATATATATATATTGATAAATCTAATAGACTGCTCTGATCTGATGCGTAATTGTATCGACGCTTTTTGTAAATTTTTGTACAAATAAATATTTTTTAATCGCTCCGACAAACAACTGTGTCTCCGAATTTCTCTGCAGGGATTGCATGCACATGCGTCGGTATTCCATTCAAATTTGTCAAGCATATACATACGGCTAATATCCTCTGCGCGCACGTATTATGTATATCGTATATGATGACAGGTATAATAAGCCCGAGGCTGTCTGTCTCTCTCTCTCTCAGCTGGCGGCATTATAAGCGCGTCAAACGAGTAGTAGGTGGCTCTCGTGTCTCTGCAGTCCAACGGCCCGTCAAACCGACGACTCTGTCTATACTCTCTCGTGTCCCTTTTCCATCTCTTCTCTGTAGTCGCGACTCTCCACATATATATATACACACGTGATGGTCATGCGATATACATGTATATATATAAAGTCGGTTGAGTTCTCCACGGCTTTTCCGAGAGAGAGAGAGATACGTCATCAGCTTTGGCTCAAAGGTTATATATACTTTTTCCTCGGCGACTAATCACACACGCGATTATATAACCGCACCTGAAATTCAACAGCATTGAGAGAGAGAAATATGGAATACATAGTATTCAGGAAGAATCAGCGGAAAGCCGTTATTATTACAAAAAAGAAAAAGAAAAAGTATAGAGGTAAAAAAAAAGAAGTCTCTCCATCTCGCGAGACAAAGAGCCGACTATAGACAGCTGGTACCGAGATTATAAAGCCAGCCGTCAAAGTATCTCTCTCTCTCTCTCTCTCATCCCTTTTGCCGAGTAGCGCAGCCAATAAGCGGACGAGCGGCTGATGTGACAATGAATTGATATGCCCACATTCCTTTTGGAGTATTACGGCAGGCCGCCGCCGCCGCCGCCATCTTTCATTTCTCCTCGGCGGTGGGGGCGGGAAAAGCCGCGAAACAATGAGCTGGGAGAGCCGCGCGCAATTGTAGCCAGATAGCATTGTATAATATACCCTGTTGTTCCGCCCCCTCGCAGCCTCTCTGTCTTTATATTTCGCTTATACTTGTGCGCCCGGCTCTTTCGAGCCCGCGTTTTTCTTAATTATAGCTGTATCGCAAAAATCGAATCACCGGAGAAATTCGAAAAATAAAACAAAAACATATCCGCGCTTTCGTGTACTCTCATCCCCCAGCCACAGCAGCTCCTATATATGTATATAAGCAAAGTAGAGAGAGAGATAAAGGCGGGCGTCGACTCCGCGGGAGCTTTGTCGAAAATTAGCCGCGACGGTAATGGACGAGATCCTCGCGAATCTCTCTCTCTCTCTCTATACATATATTTCCCGCGCAGCCTTTGCCGCGCGCGTTCGACACAATTTTTTAATATTCCACCCTCTCATCCCTCACCGATATGATGATGCGCCTTATAATACACAGCGTATCCGCCGAAGCTTTTTGTCGCGTGCTCCGCTTTCTCTTTGCCAGTTGTTCGGACAATGCTCAGCCCGTGCATCAGCCATTGTCGCGATCATCATACCGAGTTTATACATGCATTTTTTAACTGGAGCGCGCGGAGTTTCGAAAGTATTATATAAAGTAACTCGAAATACCGTATACAGCAGTAGGAGTAGCAGTATATATATATGTAAGCGATCGCGTTATATACAAAGACAGTAGAGCAAAAGAAAAACTCGCATCCCCTCATACTATACTCGCGTCCTCCCCGTCGTCTCTTCTCTTTCATCCTCGACTACAGCGGCATCAGACGTATACGTGTATATATATACCTATACGCACTGCATCTGCGCTCGCACGTACGATTAGCTCGTTATTCCAGTACTTTGTCGGCTTCAAAGCGCGCGAGCGCGACTTCTGATGCAGTTTCAGCTCTACTTCTTCTCCTCTTTTATTTTCATACGAGTGCGTCGAGTAATTTTTTTTTTTCAAAATGCGATATCTAGGAAAAAGAAATGATAACGCATACCTGCATATATATATATATACGCTCGCGGATTGATTTGGGAGATGCTGCTGTGGATCAACAAAAGCGCGATATATCTTGGAAGCCGGAGAGCTATAACGACTCAATCTATTAAGTGATTCGACTTGGCGCTTGATGGCAGAGTATATAATATAGAAAAACGCGAGCTTGCGCGCTAGAGAAGCATATCCGAAGAAAAGTCGAATAATAATGAGAGAAGCCGGCGCGCGGCCGCGCGCGCCTCACTCGAGAAAATGAATTCTCCTCCTCCTCCGTGGCGTCCTTTGTTATCCGCATCTTTTTTCCTATCGTCATTACTACATCCCTCTGCTCACTCTCTCTCTCTCTCACTCCCGCTTTATATATATTCGAATCGCTCGTGGATTAACAGCAGCACACAACAAGACTACTGCTGTATATATAAGCATAGGTGCATAACGTGGTCAACACCGCGCGATTACTATTTCCCGATCTCCCGCCCCCGCGCTGCAGACGGCGAAACAATGTCGAAACTTCATCACGGCGCACAAAGCTGCTGCTGCTGCTGCTGCTTCTCGAATCGTTATTTCCATCTCAATTAATATTTTAATCAAGCCCTCTATGCCGCGCCGCGTTGTTCCATTTACGGCCGCCTGAACATTAACTCCGCATCCCTTTTCGACGTCATGCCCCTACTCTCCTCCTCCTACCTCGCACAGCGCTATGCTCGTTTTCTTCTCTCATTGCGATCCAATACTGAAACAACAATGCAGCCGAGCCCGGATATGCTCTGATGTACTCTCTCTCTCTCTGTGTTTGTCTGTATAGCGTCGTTATGTGTGTTTGCATGCTCCGATGCCGTGCAGCGTTGTCTCTGTAATACAGCCATGGTACTTTCGAGCTGAAAAAATTCAGTGCCGGACCGGCTATATTACAGCTGCACTTGCTGCCGCAACCCTTGACGATAAACGATATGCTCTCGAGTGCTGTATACACTCGCGTGAAGAAGGACAGGTGCCGCTTAGGCTCTTGAGAACATCAAAGCTACAGCTAACACATAATCCAATGCCCCGCATCGTCGAGAATGAAAAAAAAAGAAGTAAAAGTGCCGATGGCCCAAGTCGATAAGTCGAGCGCAGCGAAGGGGTGAAGCTGTGCAAGGCTACAAAGCATCGGCTCCTTCTTTCTCGAGTAGAGCCGAGTGGCGCACTCGAGAGAGTAAATACGCATAATGGAGCCCCGCGCGTCCCCGTGGGCTGAAGCGCGCGACTCGAACCCCCCGGAGAACAATCACCAAGCTCTTGCTGCGGGTATATACGCATGTGTGTTGTTTACACAAAAAAATATATACGGCGTTGACACATCGCTCTACCTGATGTGCTCGCATTGATCGAGTAATCTTGTCTCTCTGCAAAAATTTCTATCGAGTAATTCTTTATTAGTTAGTATACGAATTCTTTGTTATACTCGAACGCCAGTTGTTATATTTATGAATAAATATGTTTAGACTAGTAAAGAATTGTTGTGTCTTCATTTACAATAGTGTGTCATCAGTGTATTACAAATACACAAAAAACGTCGGTAATTCAGGAATCCCAACAACCCCCTAAATCCGCCGCCCATGGAGTCATCAACTGTTCGCAATATAATAACACATAAGTCAATCTCGTCTCGTTCTCCAATCTCCTTTTCATGCACACACTGCGGCGCCCATCATCCGGCAACAATAATCAAAAGAATCGCGGCGTGTTTTAATCTGGCAAAGTGATTTGTGCTCGAGAGCGGCGCGTGGCCCCCTATTCTACTATACACTCTCGCTCATACCTTATATGTATGTATGTGTACCGACAATCATTCGCTCGTTAAGTGAGTAAACCAATCAACAAGTTATCGCGGACTCGTGACCGAGGCTCCCTTTTATTTTCGTACCCCCCTATATACTGCAGTAGCAAGGGGGGCGCGAGACCGAAGAAGCGAACCATATGCGCGGCTCTGAATTTATATATAAAGTATCCTGAACTAAACGCTACTGCTACTGATGCCTATACGCGTAGACACTTCTTTTTTACTCTATTTCGCTGTTTCGGATAACAGGCTTCCATCAATTGTTTTCATTTTCATTGTCATAAGCGCGTATAACCTGTAATTTACAGTTATTTAAAATTTCAAAAATAAGGTTCACACACAATCTTTATTATATCCCGGTTCGTAATTCGAATCGAAGAAACAAAAGGAAAAAACCAGGGGAAAGAAGGAATCGCGGCACGTGCCAGAATTACTCTGCGTCCATTGTGCAGGCACGATCCGCTCCAACCTGCGCACACGCGTGTACATATATCAAATCAAAGATTGAGGCTCTCGCGGTCGAAAAGACAGCAACAGCGACACGTTTCGCTCTTAATTTCATCGCACGATTCAAAATACAAAGCCTCGACAGGAGATTAATTTTGTTGGTTCACGTATTCGGAAAAATTTGCGAGCAAAAACAAAAGCGTATAATTCAGACATTGAAAAAGCCAGAACAAAAAGCTCGGGGGGGGGTGAGATGACAGTACACAGCCCGGTGTATATATGATATATATATTATACATTGAAAGCGTCGGCGGCTGGGCGTAGATTTAATCATTACGATATTCCAAGCGAGCGCGCGCAATTTTCAATGGGCCGCAAACAAAGCGAAAGGCTGGAAACAACATGGACTCGAGAGACGGTCGCAGCCAGCAGAGCTCGCTGGAAACTCGTAATTACGCGTAAACTGACAGCCGATAACCCGAACGGTCCGCAGCTGGTGCACGCTAATGAATCCGTTTTATCTCCCTCTCTCTACTCATCCGCCGCCCCACTTTGACTCTCTCTCTCTCTCCGCACTGCAACGTTGCGGCAAAAGTCGGATGAGGCGGACGATAGCCGGCGTTCGCCATTGTATACCAGCTGACGTGTGTGTATGTGTGTGAGTTGATGCTGTTCTCAATTCGACTCGGTCCGGCTTTCCGATGACACGTGGTTTGCGAGGGGTGTATTTGTATATATATGCCTCTTTGCTAATGAATTCTAATCGTGAAATTATGATCGAAGGAGGAAACATCGAGAAGCAGTGAAAGAATAACCGAATTCGGCACAGATTTAAATGAAGACCATCGCGTATTCCGCATTTCGACCGACCAACCCCTTTCCGCGACTCTCTCTTTCTATATCCTGCTACCTCCATCCACAGAGATAGAACCAGAGAGAAGAGCAGGCTGTGCGGGGTGGACTTGGCGGACTCGGCGTAGTTTCTAATTAATCAGCTAGCCGCACCACCGCGAATCGTCTCTCTTGCTCTATACGTATATATACACTCTCATCCCTTTCTCTCTCGCTCGCAACTGCAAGCACGAGCAGCGGATGAAGCTTAGGTTTAGAGGCATGGATGACGGTTTTGCTGCGTTAACTTTCCTGCCGATTTTTACAGACGCTTGTCGAGTGTATAATCCTGTATATAGTGTACCGGCCGTCAAAGTGACCCGTGATTGGTTTTATTTGAGCCACCGCGTGAATGGAAAAAAAAGTTATTAGCAATCGCAATAAAAGTGGGAAAAGGTGTAATAAAAGCGGGGATTGACAGAAACTACATTTTTCCATCGCGGCTCAAACGAAGCGCTTCCAATTAGATCGTTGGAAGCTTTTGTGAGCTTTTACAAAAAAATTGCACGGGCATAGAAAACAAACAAATAAATAAATAAAGCTACGAGCCGGAAAGTCCAATTTCAGCGAAACATACTTTACGCACCTCAAGTTCGCGGGAGCTAGTCCGGTGCTCCGTAGAAATTCGCCGGCAGCTCTCAAGCGTATACGCGGTAATTCCTCTTAAATAATCATCCGCGTCTACGAACTCGTTTCGCGCATCCATAGGTACACGTACACACACACACACACACACACAGTTCTCCAGGGCCAGTCTTCCAGCTCGCGGAACTTTGCAGCATAGCATCGGGCTTTCAGACTCAGCCTCTCTCTCTCTCTCTCTCTCTCTCTCTACTCCCGAGTAATTAACGATATTTCACCGGTAATTAAACGCATCCAATACACTCCGGCGGAGCCGCTGCTGCCTATATACAGGAATTCCTCGTTAATGGAGCCAGAGGAGAGGAGAGCTAAGACACGGCCTCTTTCTCCAAGCGGAGGAGGATAATCCTCCCCTGCGAGACCGCATCGCCCCTATCGCCCGTTTTCTATACCCTCGGTGGCGGTGGAGTCGGAGGAGGGAAAACCACTATTGGCTCGGGGCTTTGGCCTTTCACCGGACCCGAGCGCCAATCCTTCGCGTTTAAATGTTTCCCCCCTGATGCTGCTGCTGAGGCTATGCACCACCGCTATGCAGTATATACATATACTGAGCAGGGAGTTGGCCGATGCGAGAATTAACCCGCTCGCGATGAAATCGATCGATCGGAAAATCTCAGGCCAGCTATACTCGGCTTTTTATACCCACTGCTGCTATTTTCTATATACTTGCGCCTTTTTAGCCGAGCGAACGAATTTAATTTCCAGCCAAAGTGTCTCTCTCTCTCGTCATGTTTCTACAATAATCAGTCAGACTGAGCTTCCTATATATAGGTACACATACAGCGCTTTGACGCGGGTCGTCGAAATTTTCCAAAGCCGCACCGACCACACATACACACACTCGCTCACTGGTTACCTACATTCAACGGACTCGTCGCATATTAGATCTGGTCGAGGGAACGCCGCGAGAGCTTGCAAAGCCAGTGAGTGCGGTCTGCGCGATGCGAACAACTCTCTCTCTCTCTGGGCTAGTTATAGTCTGTGTATATACGCATATACATAGGGTTCTCTCTCTCTCTGTGTGTGCTGTACTTTGAAAGAGGGCGGGAAGAGCCGAGAGCGACGTGGTGGGGGCTAATGTGACTAAATGAATCCGCTAACGGGGTTGCCGTAATGGGAAGGGGTAATTAAAACCCCGGCAACCGCGAATGCTACCGCCGCCGCCGCTCTGCCGGGTTTGATCGCAGGGATGTAGCTGTTGGAGCCCTCGCTTCGTTTAGCTTTGCTCCTGCTACTGCTACTGCTGGTCGTTTGAGCTTTACAAACTTATACTGTCGAGTTTTACAATTAGAGAGTTCGTAGTTGCGTTGAATGTACATTATCAATTATACAAAAGTGTATTATTACTGTTGAGAGGCACTACAAGAAGAGCTTTCAGTTTAAATTATTTTCTGCGTAGTTTCGTGCATTTTGGCTTCTATATCTAAGAATCCCTGTGTGATTAAACATCGAATAAATACGTACGAAATGCGTGCTTTTCGCATAAAATTTTATTTTCTTCCTCTTCAATATATCCTATGTACAGTATGTCAAATAAAATAAAAAAACTTGAGACGCTGGTCAACGTCGCACGTCAATGGCAGCCGCAGCCCTTGATGATCATGTTGTGGTATCTCTTGAGAACATGGTTGCGTCCGTCGCGAGAATAAATAACAGGCAGGGCATCGAGCTGCGTAGGCACGCAACAGGCCTGGGGGGCTCGTCCCGGCTGCAGAAAATGCACGAGGGTCTGGACAATCGCATGGTTCGTCGCGTTCTCGTGGGCGCCCAGGGGAAAGCGGCATTCGCCCGCACAGAACTGCGCGTTGTAACCGTCCGGCGCGACGATCATCCTGTCGAACTCGAGCTCGCGAAAGCGCACGTACAGGGTATGCAGTTGGCACTGACCTAACGAATTCTTCTTCTTGATCGCCGCTGTTCCGACGAATGGATTCAGCTGGAGGCTGCTCCGCTTCCATCTTCTCGCGACCGTTGCTGCTACTGCTGTCTGTTGCAGCTTCGAGGCACTCTTGAAGTAGCCCACAAGAAAGGGCTCCTCGTGGAGTCCCAGCAATTGCCCAGTACCGTTCTCGGAGGCAGCCATCGACAGCCGAAGGGTAGCCACCTTGTCGCCTCTCGATATCCAGTAACGCAGCGCTTCGGTTACGTCCAGTTCGATCCAACCCTCGGAGCCGCTGCTCACCTTCATCGAATCGACTAATTGCACCCTTCTCTTCTGTCGTTGCTGCTGCTGCTGCTGCTGCTTCGTCTTATTCTTCGAACTCATCGACGCGTGCACTGAGACAACAGAGTGGTTTCCTCGAGTCCCAAGATGCAGGCGCAATTGCGCGCCGATAACGGACTCGATCTCTGCGGGCGTCTCCGACAAGTCGAATTCCAGCAGGACGTCGTCCTTGCCCGAGCGATCACTCGTCGATGCTGCGTAGCTTACGACGACATCGCAGTCCTTGAGTAATTCCTCGTTTTCCAGGTGCTGCCCAGCTGAAACGACGAAGCGCAAAACTGGTTAGTATATACTTATACTTGGAGATTGTTACAATTTATCTCAGAACTACGTCGACCTACCTTCGTTATGGTTCAGACTGTACTCGTAAACGTCGTGGATGTACCGAGAAGCCGGCCCTCCGGCTTTCATCGAACCATTGCTGAAGCTTGCTGGTCCTGCCGGTACTGCTGGAAGTTGAAGCATGTCGAGGATGTCTCGAGCTATAGTGCGCGTTTCCTTTTGGGAGCTCACACGATGGGCGACTGTTTGGCCCATTCCGTTGTCGACGTAAATACCAGTCAGGCGCTCACACCAGCCAATCTGCTCCATCGATGAGAATATCGCAATGCACAAGACGACCAACCATGCCGAGCTCCCAAAGACTGCACGCGGCATTTTTGGGCAGACAAGACCAATCTCTCACTGTCAAAATTACACGTGACACACAATTACAGACGAAACGTCGTAGCTTTACACCTCACCTTCACACTAGAAATGGAATCCGTAGCAGAGTCTGTAAACAATAACAACGCTGAAGTAGCTACGTGTGCAAACTAGCTGTGTTGTATGAGAAGTAGAAGACCTCGTTCCTGTGTCATCGTTTGAATGAGACTGACTTATACAAGGCTCGGAGATGCGCTTATATGGTGGAACCAGAGACCAGAGGGTATTCTGATAATCCTTAGTCCCGACGGCATTCGGGTTTCCCCGTAGACTTCAGTTGTAGTGTCATTAAGTCATTAAGCTGACCGCTGCGAGCGTGAAAAGTAGTAGGTGTGTCCTTTTCACTTATTGCGCGTTAATATCGACAGGACAATACGCCAGTAATAAATGCACATACAGGTATAGATACATATAATACAAAAACCCAAGCCGAGCAGGTCTACCACTAGATCTAGGGTTTACAGCACCGGTACGGCTTCTTTTGCGCACTAACATTTTTCCCACAGGAATATAACATACAATTTGAGTTGTGAAAAATATTGACGTATATAAATCTTAGTCAAATATCGTTACATCCTGAAATCCCCCCAATCTCACTAATTGTCTCACATCAGTCTGCAGAGAGAACAATTCGCCTAATGAAATAATCGCGATGAAAAGCGCGCACGATCACAGAAGCACAGTTATTCCTATATATATATATACCGACGACAACAATGCGCGTTCCCGTCACACGTGCGCGCACTCGCAGGCGCTTAATTAATCTCGAATTATCGATACGGAAAAAAAGGCAGGCCCTCTCCGCACATTCAAAAGCTCCCGTCTCTCTTACGTCTCTCTTACTCGCTGGGGAATTGCGGTTTTCTGTATACTTATACCAGCGCCGCCGCTCACGTAAATGGAACTAATTACAAAGATCCCGAGCCCACCCGCTCTCACATCTAATTTTCCATTCTTTGCCTCGACTGCACTCGCTGCACAGTATATATATATACCTAGAAGAAGAGAGCGAGAGAACGCGCGCGCATATATC